>JACXGJ010000311.1:0-141284 GCA_016801105.1 Esox niger
CCTGCTCCCCGAGGAAGAACTACACGGAGGGGGTCAGGCCGGGCTACAGCAGCCAGCCGGACTGTAAAATGGATTAGCAGAGCTCAATAATGCTCCACTGGTCCAACACAGTATGGGACCAATTCCACCACCAACTCTCCAAAACAATGTATCGCCAAAGAGCAGGGTACAGGCCTAGTGACACATCATGTCAACAAATGGGATCCCATTCCCTTTATAGTGCACTGCTGTCTAGTATTGCACTATATATCCCACATCAGGAACAGTGTGTCATTTGGGATACACAGGTGGTAGCATCCCCTGAGAATGATGAAAAGGACCCTGGCTGCTCCTCAAAGGTGTATTGAGGCAATCTTGGATTCAGTAAAATTAATATTGCAGCTTAATAAACACAACACAAAAATGAAAACACACCGAAAGCATAATAAAAATAATGAGACCATAACAAATGCGCATTGGTGCTGATTGTCATAACACTTATCGGTCTTCAAGATACAGTTAGCACGGAAAAGTTATCCAGGAAAAGAACTTCTCTGAAATATATTTTTACTTTTCTACGCCGACATCCATCCCAGAGGCTCCGGCTGTGGAGTCACAGATCATTATGCTCTCCGAGCACTCAGACCATCATGTTGAGAGAACCACCACGTGCCCTCGGCGACTCCCTCCGCGGCCATGTCCTGAGTGGGCAGACACACAGGCATGAGGCCTGGCTTGATGACGTCCCGTCTTAAGCTTCACTGAGCGTTCATGTTCTGCACATCCCCTGTGAACTGTGGGGTGTCCGCGCTCCGAACGAGAAGCCGTCTTCATGGAGGCGGTATTGTAGTCACCACCCCTGCCTCTTCACAACGTGAGGCTTATAGCTGTGGAATGACAGCAGTAGATAGGTCCCGCCTAACAACTGCAGACATCTGCTGAGTGCTACTAATGCCGTCTTTCACTCTCAATGCCCTCCGTCTCACAGAGGTTCTCACGTCAGTCAAGATAAAATGTTACGATGAGGGAACGATTTCAACTCTTTAACTGAAACTAATGGCCTGTTACCAACTTTCGTGTGGGATTTAATTTGACACAGAGGGATCTAAATAAGATTAGGACTTCCCCCTGGGAACATCTTAATTCTATTTTCTCCTAATGCCATGTGACATACTTTTAATATGTGCCTTCTTAATGCTGTTGGTAATTAACCTAAGTCACAAAACATCTTCTGAGCTGAATAAAGGGTCTTAGTCTAACTAGCTTTGGGCCGTTGAAGGCCAGGTGGTCATTGCTCCTATCTGCTTACAGTCTCAATCCCTGGGCACTATCCATGGATTAGAGAGAAGCTAGTAGATTCCCGTCCAACAATCAGAATAGGTTGCAGTATTCTTCAATGTTAACCCCGTCAGCCACCTGGGAGAATCCATTTGTTTGCATGTTTGATATTTTAGCTGGGTTTGAAAGTGTTCAGCTACATGCATTTATGAGAACAGAATATTTTTCCCTCAGAGTAACTGGGATTATATTCAATCAGAAAATGTTTGGTTATTATCTTGATTTCAAACAGGACATACTTTCAAACATTACGTGAACATGAAGAAATATACATGTAGATATATTCTATTACATATAATTTTACACAATGTATTTATATATATTCAATTGATCTGTGCTTACATTCATTAAATCATGTTTTATCTCTCCTTAAGATATTCAATTGATTTATCTCAACTGGGATTAATTGCTACAGACTCAAAATGTGACAGCAAAGTTATTACATAATTATTACTCAGAAGCCAGTTCATTGTTTAGACTGAAGAAGTTTCTACTAAATAGATTGTGGCACATTAATGGCGAATATAGCTAATTCCATCTCATCTTAAAGATTTCTATGATCAGGCTGTTTTTTCACGCTTCACTTATTCAGTTTATAGGAATGAAAACGAAAAGGGCCATCAAGTTGTGCGTTCGGAGATGCTACTGTATTGCTGATTTCCGTACCACTTGTAAGCTTGCCTGATCCTCGTCTCAATTGACCTTTGACCTCTCTCCTCAAGTAGCTGTTTTCATCCACATGATTGCATGTTGTTTTGTGCATCACACCATTCTGTGTACTCTAGACACTGTTGAGCTTAAAAAGACAATCATTTTCTGATCATACCATGCTTAAAGTTGCTTTGATCACTCATTTTGCCGATGTTAAGAATAAATCTAACAATATCTAATTGCCTAGGTGCCTGACGCAAGCAAAGGCCACATGACGGTTTGTAGGAGCATCACCTTCTCAGGAACAGGGTGGTGACCTTATAAATTGGCCACTGTTTTGTAAAGTTTAAATAACGTCATCCAATCATTTGTAATGGGCAAATGAAATAATCAGATACAATAAAATCCATTGAATATCACGCTGTGTTGACAAGAAAAAATATAAGAGCGTGTACATTTTTATTATGCAGATCAGTGAGCGACCCACTAAACATGCTATTTTTGTTCCAGCACAAGGTGTTAAGAGTACGGCAAGAAAACAACTGCTATTATGAGTCACTGGTGGGGGTCAGAGTGTTAATTAACATTATTATTCTTTATCAGTAGCGATTCCCAGACATACAGGTAATCAATGAAGCTAGAAGAGTGGCTTGGAATGGCAAACTTGAAGGGAGGGAGGGAGGCTGAGAGACCTGTCACTGTAATCACGCCTGGACTTGGAGGGCGGTGGAAAAATAACCACAGGGACATGTTCAAGGACAGAACAGCATCATTTCTCTGAGTGTGTTCAATTACAAATGTCCTGCAGTGTGGTCCCTGGGGAATGTGTCGGCATGACAGATCTACAGTAACTTCCTGCTCGTGTATTGTTCATCTGATGGAATGAGCAATGAACAGCAGATGGGTTGTACAGTGTGCTAACTGGATGGCCTGGAGTGACAGGTACACCCTCAATCTGGTTCACTGGAACCTCACATTAGAGTTAGATCTCACACTCCCAATGGTAAATGCGGAACAAAGCTGCAAGCTCTCTTTGAGGTAGATGAAATTCCAAATATTTTAATGAGGAAGTAGTTGACCAAGTAATGTCTGTGTCTGTTGAATAAAACACACTTTTGACTGTGGAGTTCAGTCACATCTTAGTGCTGATCCCAACAGCCATCTAAATGATGCAGACTTTTCAGCTTTTATTTTTTCTTGAGCCATAACTCAGAACAGTGGAAACACTGTTTTGTATTTTCCGCGATAGCACATGGCCTATTTATGCCCATCTTTAATAACCTACTGTGAGTGTTTGCGGTTGATATGAATGCTGATGCTGTTTATAATGTAGGATAACATACATCTAGGTTGTGCCCCAAATTGCACCATATTCCCAATAGTGTGCTGGTAGTAGTGCACTAAAGGAAAAGAGTGATGTTTGGCATGTCACTTTTACAAGGGTAGCTGAGCGGACTCAACTTGTTCAGAACCGGTTTTTGTTTGAGTTTTACAGTCTCGAGGAGGAGAGCAATCACTGTTACAAGCAATGTTGTTACTAGGCAATCCCAATAACATTGACCAATCCTCCATTCAACACTGTAAAACTATAAGGACAACTAGATATTTCTTACTTTTCATCATGTAAACAATCATTTAAAAAGGTAACATATTAATTTCCTTTTTATATAAATCATATTGTGGTCCTTTAAGCTTTTCAGCAAAACAACTGAACCCCAAGCAGTTTGCCAAACATTGTTTTTTATTCAACACAGACCGGAAGTACCTACATTTTTACATGCAGAAAAAATCTGACATTCTTTTTCCAACGGAATTCGTCTGTGTTTATAGATTGTTGAAATCATATTGCTAACACCTGGAGAATTCAACAAACTTCTGAATGGTACATCTTTTTGAATGGTTGAATAAAGCTTGACATCTTTATAAAATATAATAAATCAATCCCTGCATCGGCCAATAGTAAGACACATGAAGATTATAGAGTCTGTTATTCCACTGCAGTCTTCTGACAAGCATAACTCATGATGTACTAGAGCCTAGGGTTACCGTGGACAGACACAAAATGACATAACTCATGATGTACTAGAGCCTAGGGTTACCGTGGACAGACACATAATGACATAACTCATGATGTACTAGGGCCTAGGGTTACCGTGGACAGACACAAAATGACATAACTCATGATGTACTAGAGCCTAGGGTTACCTAAATGACAATTTCTGCTTGAGTACAGTATATTGTATGAAGCAATCGTTTACTTGTTCAGTGCCTATTAAGGTCAAGTGTCAAAAGAGTGTGTTTTTCCTTTTTTTGTTTAGTTTTCTTCCCTAAATGACACATTTATGCATATTAGTTTTATTCAAACATGGGTTAGACTGCACATTCCTGTGTAGTTAGGATAGTTAATCCCATTAATTGCATACTCTGTCTATTATTATTCATTATAGACTACATCAAAGGGATAACATTTAAGTATTTAAGAATAAAGTATGAATTATTCAGTCCACCCAGTCAGAGACAATTGATTGGCTAAGCACTTCGAGACAAGGTGAACAATGCTCGTCATCCTTAAAATTTAAACCAAAAACACCGTCCCATTATGAAAAAATATCCTGGTCCTGAAGGAAATCACTAGGCAATTATCTGAGCAATTTACAACACTGGCAGGTAGGTGATGCAGTAATAACACCATATTTCCATTATTACAGCAGATATAGCCATTTCCTAGCCACAAAATATATCCCATGTGTAGCACCTTTAAAATGATAATGCAGCATTTTTGCAAGACGTCGTTGCATTTGAAGCCATGGAACCGTGACCATGATGAAACAAAGTGTTAAATCCCTGACCAACAGGAGTGTCAAACGACAAACAGGATCTCCGAGTTGTGTCCCAAATGGCAGAAAATTCCCTAATAAATACTTTACTTTTGAGCAGAGCACTACTGTGTGGGTTAAAAGTAATTCATATTTCAGTGTAATCTTTTGTAATTTGGGATGCAAATAGGTTGTTCTCTCACCTCCAGAACATAATTGAGCTGTTTGTGTAAGAAATAGAGGAATTCACTGCTCTGGCAATGTTCTGTAAGAGCTTGGTGGCGGAAGGATGTCGGATAAGGGGGAAAACCACTTCCACATTCTCTCAAAAACATGACACACACACGTCGGTTAAAAATGAATCTTTTTCAGCTCCTAAAGGCTTCTAGAGTAAAATCTTTGAAGTCCCAAGAAGACAATCGCTGTCTTAGATTCAAAATGTGGAGGATCACAGCCATGGTACAGTTTATCTGCATGTGAAATGTTTGAGTGTTAACTAGCAAGTTAACGAGCAAATTGTGCACACTGAATGCAAGTTAGGGAAGAGGTTTAAACATCACAGGCACCTAAAAACAGTAGGGTGAACCACGGTCAACAGGAATCAGACACTGACAGAAGATAAGCAACATAGCATCCTATTCATTTTAAGGAGACTGCAGTGATCAGTTCCATTAACAGTCCTCAGCAAGACCATCACTGGCAAATGTCATTAAGTGAGAGGCAACTGAGAGCTGGCATTCCTCTCCCTTTGAAACAGTTTGTTTTCTCTGTCTCATTTCTGAGTTGCCCCTTTAAAAATCCAATAACACAGACATTAGAAATATTGTTGTTATGGTGATGTCTGTGTGTTCAGAAATCTAACAAAGGACGTTGTGTCACATTTTTAGCTAATTGCAAGACCGAGAAAAATCACACACAGCATCAAAAGAGACCACGGCTTCTCTGGGTGTCAAATGTGTGGTGGGTAAAGAATGGAAAATAGAGCTGGGAGGCCAAGGCTGCTCATCTGTCCAGGCTCTAGTAGACAGATTAATCCAACATGTCCTGCAGGTAGAGGAAGACAGACTTAAATAACATCAAAATAAAACCAGATTGTGGTAATGTTGTACTGACCATAGGGCAAGCACAGGCTTCCACTGAAATCACTTGGATGTCCAATAACCAATCAAGTCACTAATACAAGAAAACATCCATAAATAAGGGCTCTAAATCTGTGATTGGCTCACCATTTCCCCAGACAGGTTCTCAAAGGGCTTTGGAATGGTTATATTATGAACTGCCAGCACAGGGAACTAGATCGCAGTCTTCTGCTGCCATCTAGTGATAGTCTGGGGAATCCAACACTGGAATATGTCCTGGATCAATGGGTGAGGTGCAGGACATGGGTTAATTGCTGAAAACATAACAGTACCTAACTAACTTACCTGGCAGAAGTTATGATAATTTGGTAAAGGCAATTGTGGTCAATGTCTTTTTTATAACATTAGATCATCCATGATCTACTGGTTTATCTGTGAGCAATCTACATTAGCATCATTTCAACTCTTTTTTTTTATAAGTGCATACCTACACATCCAACACACACACACCTCACACAGATACACACCTCACACACATGCACACACAGTCAAACCAAAACTACCATGGACACAGCATATATATATATATATATATATATATATATATATATACACACAGATGCATAGCCAGTATCAAAGACTGGATCTTAGCCATCTTTGGCTAACCAGTCCTCTTTACTGGCCACAATTTGAGCCCTGTGTTCAAGGTATTTACTGCACAGAGGCTCGGGATGTTGAGACTGTTGTTCTGGTAGATGACCATTCAAAATTGGCCTCATTCTGTCAAATGAAATCATGCTATAGTTGAAGGGAATGGAAATGCATTTTCACTACTGAACTACTGAAATACCATCACCAACTGACTGCCGTTTATGGTCAAGGCTTCCCTGCATCTCACCTACAGATGCAGGGATGTTGTCTTGACGTGTGGGTGTCTAGCTGTTGCCATGGAGAGCACCGACTGGAGCACATAGCACATCCTCTGGTAAAACACAGGAAGCAAATATCACAAATAACTCCTCTTCCACTTTATAAACCATCACCAAAGAGAGTAAGTCTCTGGTCTTATATCAGGTGTCAGACATGTTGGTTCAGTCCCCATGTGTGGCACACCTATGAAGTGCTTGAAGTTAAGTTGCCTCTGGAGCTGGCTGAGCTGCGCATTTTTCTGCTGCCTGCCTTCCAGGCTAGACAGCTCCAACGCTCGATGCACCATCGCCAGTTCAAGGTCCCTGAGACATAGCTCAATCATGGCCTGTGTTTATTTTGGCTCCCTTATTTGATTGTTTAGTCCCAGTCATTTAAGTAAATATGACATTTTAGAATATTTTTTGTAATTTGTTTATACATTTTGTTCTTATTTGTCAAAATTACAAATAAAAACAGGGACCCAATTTAGTCAAACAAATGCCTTAAGATCTCCATTTTAGTCCAATGAATTTACTCATTTACCTATAGTCATTTATAACTGACTTCAAGGAATAACAGTAACACAGATGCCAAATGCGGAGAAATTAAGTTAAACTGTTCAACCAACCAGACACTGACGATCTACGGATCTACGAGTGTACCTAATAAACCAACAGCAAACACTCAATAAATTAGTATTTTTTTTCTTTTATGTCCTCTCTTGCTGAAAAACAGGATACATTTCAAGTTACCTGAGCCAGGAGAACCAGGAGCAGTTCAGTCTGCCATTAAGCTGCCTCTATGCTACAGATGTTAAATAGCAAACTTCAACCATAACTGTCTCAAATCGATCACCTAATGCCAATGTGATTCCATCGCATGAAATGGGATAATAATAAAAAAGCTGATTGCACTAAAAGTCGTGCTCTCCAAAAACCTCACAATCAGTAACATAAACCTATAAACTTCGAAGGGAATAAGGAGTCAAGGAAAGGAGTTTGACTGAATGAGCCTTTCAGTAATGATAGTAAAACGAAATAAAGAATGCATTAGTAAGCGAAGAAAACAAAGTTACAGAACATGAAACAGTCACACACAAAGACCAGAAGGGTATACTACGAAGGGAGTTCAACATACTCAGATTTACCTTGGGGTATTGGAAAGTCTGGGTTTACAAACCTAAAGTTGTGTTAAACGGTACTATGACGATGATTTCCATACATGTTAGTTGACTGCGTGTTAACTCACTGGAGTTTGCAGTTCGCCTAAAAGAGGCGCGTTCGGCAACGCAAGCTGGGTTTTTGCACAATGGCTGGTGCTGTCTTCTTTCAATGAAGAATGCACATTTATATAGAAAGGATATGAGGAGTTTAGAGAAAGGTTAACGGTTAAAACTTACACCGTGGCGGCCAACATAGACAGGGAGGCTTGTTTGGCATCGCCGACAGAGTAAATTCGTGACAGCGTTCTATGTTCTCCATTTTGACTTACAAACTCTTCTTTTATTTGTAGGAGCCTATGATTGAGATTTAAGGACATGTAAAATAGCGGTCTACTTATGTAAAAACAATTAAGGTAATTCAGTTATGGCCTACATGAACATTAATGCTGTGAAATGACTTCCTATTTACATAGGCCTTAGGCATTCATGTTCTCCCAGGGACACTCTAATGGGGATATGCTTCAATCTTACCAATCACCCTCTGGATTCTGTGGAAAACAACATGTTCTGTATATAGCTTAGGCCCAAGCCTATGCATATTAAAAATGACCAAGTATCTTTTGCTAATTTCTTCGATTGCATAAAAAGCATAGATAACACACAAACGTCTTATCGATGTCGGCAGAATGCAGTATAGACGTCGGCTGCTCTTCCGCAAGACGTAAAGGAGACGTCAATTTATTTGAACATGCTTCCCGCTTCTCTGCCGCCGTTTAGGCGCCATTTAATGGCTCTACCGACACTTATCTACTGCTGATGCAAGATAAAGACTAAGGTATGACCTTTATTTACAGAAGGTACAATTAAACAAGCATAAAAAAGTAACAACACGACAGTTCTGCATTACAAGCTATAAATTAATCGTCTCTTTCGCAGGTCTCCCTCCAGCTGCCATCCCGGAGTTGGCCGAGGCAGTTCAAAACTGGCTCAGGCCGAGCCCTTTCAACCTCGCCCTCAGCATTTCCTGGCACACGTGGGTTTAAGAACAGAACCTGAAGACAAAATATCAAGTGATTGCAAGTGAAAGTGATAATTCCGCATTCATTATACCGTGGTGGTGCCACGTACCTGACATTAAGAACACTTAAATGGCCAGAGAAGACAACAAATTCAGCAGTTTAGTGAGAGCTAATACCTTGCGAACTTCAGCTCATGTTCAGCATCAAACGTGAAGCATCACTGCACAACACACTGCTCTGAGCGCATGTCCAAGTAGGGGGTCGGGGACGGATGCAGAGGCAGCAGATGGCGCAGTCCTCACACAACAGTTGGTCACATGAAGAATTTCTGTTTGTTTTTGAAAATTAACAGTTGTGCTTAATTATTGTTTATTTGGATTTATTTGGTCAGTTTCGGTCTGGGCAACAGCCACGGTAAAATAGGTTTTTTACATATATTTTGGTTGATGATATTAACTGCAGGATCAGTTCCAAATAAATGTTTAGGACTCAAACGTCACTCTATTCCCTATTTACTAAACAAGATGTCTGCCAGCCCTGTTATAAAAGGAGAGTGCAATGAAGGGAGTAGAGGTTCTTTATCTTGTCCCTTTGGAGGAGTCATTCAACCTGTGTCTTCCATGATACTCTGCCATTAAAGATACAGGCCCTGTCCTCCTCTGGGTCACCCTCCTTCCCAGGATCTGGTGTCACTGTAACTCAGAGTTAGTCCATAGCTGAAAATAAACAGGGATCAGATTAATTCGTCTTACTGCTTAAGTTAAAGGATTTGCTCTGTGTGTACTGTGCTGTTACAGCCTGAAGTAATGGGGCTAAAGGGGTGTGCTCTGTATGTACTGTGCTGTAACAGCCTGAAGTAATGGGGCTAAAGAGGTGTGCTCTGTGTGTACTGTGCTGTAACAGCCTGAAGTAATGGGGCTAAAGAGGTGTGTTCTGTGTGGCTCAGGGCTTTGCTATACTGTAGCTAGAAGGTTTATGTTCTGTAGCTTTGTGAGCTAAATGACCTGGTGGGAAATCTGAGACACCTAGAGTTGTAACATGGGACACAGATACCTGGAATGAACAACATTGCACAGCAATACAGATACAGTCATTCCTTTACCTGCAATTTGAAGCAAAAAACAGACCAGAAAACGCCATTAGGCCTATGCCTGTACATTAACCATACTTTCTCAGAAGTATATTTTTAAGTAGAATATTTTTTTCTTATCCATTATCTTTAGCTAATTAATAAAGGTACTATAGCTAGCTAACCAGAAAAATGCAAGCTAGCTAAATAAACTAACAATGTTGCTAACAATCACATACCATACCAGAATGTTTTTCTGAAGGGATGTTTTGTATTACCAGCACTAAGTGACCTGAATCATTTCTGCCCTTCTTAAAAGTTGCTTCACACATACTTCTTCAATTTTCCACTGGAGCGAATCAGCTATTCCTTTTTAGATATTCTTCACTCTCTGACTCACCCCAGAACATTGTGTTGTTAACAGATTTAAGAGGGCGCGCTCAACAGAGAATCTGCCCATTTTTCGAGGCGGCTATGGATAGACAGCTGTGGAAAGTCTGTTGAAGTCCTTTTTCCACAAAAAGACAACTGATCCTATCCCTATTTTAACAAATCTTTACAGTATCTCCAGAGCTAAAAATGAGAATCTTGAAGTGTATTTTCCTCGGGCTCATCTTCGTCATGGACATATCCTTTTCGGTAAATATCTTACTCATTAAAAGGGCCTAAGTCAGGAGTATGTCCCCTGCTCATTCTCAGGTTTGGTTGATGTCGATATTTGCCAACTGTGTGTGTGTGTGTGTCTGTGTGTGTGTGTGCCTGTGACTGTGTGTCTGTGTGTGTTAACATTTTGTGTGCGTGTGCAGCTTCATACCATACGTACATATTACATGTGTGCATAGTTTTCAGATGAGTGCGAGCAGGAGACAGTACGGCTGCGAGCTCAGCTGAAGACCCTGGAGGCGCGGGTGATAAAGCAGCAGCAGCTCATCCAGAACCTGCGCAACCAGAGGACTGAACAGCTGGCTTTAGACCTGGGCACCTTCCATGACCTGGGAGATCATCAATACAAAGGTCATTTGTAGATCAAATGTATCCCTTCCATTTCTCAAATGGATTACATACTGTAATGAAGAAAACCAACGTGTGTTTGTAAACATCCGTAACCTGCAATCAGTCATCTGTATTCAGACTGTGCCCAGATCTTCAACGCTGGGAACAAAGCCAGCGGGTTCTACACGATCAGACCAGTGCAAAGTCCAGGCCTGGTCAGGGTCTACTGTGACATGTCTGAGGGAGGAGGATGGACCGTAATCCAAAGACGCTCAGATGGAAGCCAGTCGTTCAATAGGTAAAATTACATGACTGAGATGTATCTTAAAGATATGATACAAATTGTATTATATCAATGAGAGATTACAGAAGCATTTTTTTTAAACATGTGAATGAGTATTGTAATGTTTTCATTTTCGATGCAGGCCCTGGATTGATTATAAGAACGGATTTGGTGACCTGCAGTCGGTCAGTGGGGAGTTCTGGTTGGGTAATGACAACTTACATTACCTAACATCACAAGGTAAATATGAAAATATTGCAATGTCTAAAAATGGATGAAGTCAAAACCAACTGTGAGATTAGGTTTTGACTGAAGACTACCATCAACCCTTGGCTTTAGGTGACTACAACCTCAGAATCAATCTGGCAGACTTTGAGGGAGCACAACGCTATGCAGCATACACAAACTTCAAAGTTGCAGATGAAAAGGTGTTGTAAACGTTTTTCTTTACACCTCTGCTCAAGTGTCAGTATGGAATGATGACAATGTTGTGCTTTCCATCGATGTCAGTCTGTGCCGAGCTGGGGAGGTAACAGTATTAAGGCCGGGTGTTTTGTGAAAGCACTTTGTGACAACTGCTGATGTAAAAAGGGCTTTATAAAATACATTTGATTGATTGATTGATTGAGTATCTAATCTATTGATCTCTTTAGAAGAAAAAATTCAGTAAACAACAGACCAAAGGTTGAAAAAACAGATCAAAGGTCCTATAAACACGGGGGACAATCTTTTTTCCAATTTGTCAGTTGTACAAAAATCACAAAAGTACTATTCTGCAACTTCTTCCTTCATCACATCCCAGAAGCAGTTGTTTACAAAGAAAGCCAAGCCCAGAAGCAGTTGTTCTTGTAAAGCCAAGTGGATAGGACCTAAAAACAGAAGTTGACAGAGCCAAACATGAGCTAACAAGATCCTACTGTACATCAGATGTTTCATTCCTGAGAAAATCAGAAAAATGTTGTTCTTGTACCTTGTTGTGAATGTGTTTCCCTATCCTTTAGATCAGGTTAACATTCACTACTTACCTTGAAGGATCCTGTTACTCAATGTATTACCTTCATATTTATGCCCAGGAGCATTACAAGCTGCAGTTTGGTGAGTTCTCCGGGGATTCAGGAGACTCTCTGTCAGGAAGTTACCACCCAGAGGTCCAGTGGTGGGCCAGTCACCAGGGCATGAAGTTCAGCACCTACGACAAAGACAACGACCGCTACCAACGCAACTGTGCACAGGAAGACAAGGGAGGCTGGTGGTTCAACAGGTGCATAGTTCACTCTTCTCACTCTCCTCCAGTTGCTGTGGCTACCTGTCTTCTTAAAGACATTGGGAGAATACGTTAGCGGACATTTGGCAAATAAATGCGCATCTGCAATTATGTCTGGACACTAAGTCACACTGTTGCGTTTCTTTTCTAGGTGTCACTCTGCCAACCTGAATGGCTACTACTACGGAGGTGTCTACAGCGCTGTGACAGACAGTGGAGTGGTCTGGTACACCTGGCACGGCTGGTGGTACTCCCTCAAGTATGTAGTCATGAAAATAAGGCCAGCTGATTTTGAGCCTGCCATGGCCTGAACCTGTGTGTACAATCTAATGAATGTTGGTAGGCTAAGAGCTTAGTTAGTCATATAAGTGATGCAATAAGTAGAAGTGTTCATGTCAGCTCACAAATGTGCTCATATCATTCTAATGATTTGTTTTGCCTGCCATGTGATTAAAGGATTAATTAAAAAAAAATGTACTCATGTTCTGTCCCATTGTGAAAATAGAAGGAGTAGGACTTGACAAAAACCTGCAAGGAAAACAAGAACTGTCCATAATAAAATAGAACAGATATACATTCAAACAGTTCATAAACTATTGTGATTTGGCTTGGTGGGTGTTTTGCGTGGCTTCACTGTGTTGAAGTTTATCTTGTGTGTGCGTACAGATATAGACATGCCATGAATAATTCCATCCTGTGGTTTATGTTCCAATTCTGCATTAGAGAAATGTATTTGTTGGGCAATGTATTTACGTCTGATCGTTCAAAAACGCTGCATTCTGAACGCGCACCACCGAGCGTGGAATCTGAGTGGAGCACGCAATAGTAGGCTGCGCCCGGTTTTGGCGCAGGTGCGGACAGAACCAATCATCAGCAAAAGCATTAGTTCACTTGTGAGTATTAGTTTTTTAAATACACGCAGAAATATAACGATCAGTTGTAAGGGAAAAGCAACAAGTTTGAAGTAAAAAGCTAAAAAAACTATTTTCTTTCTGGTTTGACCTGTCCTGAAGATTCTATTAGGTATGTAAGAATGTGGCTCATTTTTACGCGATTTATTTTATTTAAGCTAATTTCCATGTGTAAGCACGGAAGATGCAAAGTGGTACTGTAATAATTAAGCTAAACTGGCGTTCCGTCCCAAAAAAAATGAATTGCTATTTTTAAAAGGGCATATGTGTCCTAATTCAAAACAGTAAACCTGGGTTTGACTTAATGTTTATGGAATCAGATAGTGTCTTATCACGGTGCATTGAGATTTGGCTATAAATAATAATCGATATTTATAACAATTCTCTAAACCAGGGCTTCGAAAACACAATTAAAAACTAAACAGATCGATGAGTGCATCTGTTAATTGGCTAAAATGTACATCAGTAATTACATTTTTACTTTACGTAAATGTAAATAGAAGTCTGACACAATTTGCACGTCTATACATAGTAGATAATTCCATCTTCTGATGTGGAGTGAGTGGTTCTTTCCAACATATTCCAGAAGCTCATTTCTTTTTTTAATGGAACCTGACTACGCCACATATTTAGTCTGATTATGACTTCAGTTTTAGAATCGGCACGGTTTCCCCTGACACGTTGCAGACCGCGTTGCCTTGTGCAGTGAACACTGTGCAGGGCTCTGATTTCATGTAACTCTCTTGACTGAAAGTTTACTGTAAGCAGTGTTGACACTGAAGCCCTAATTGTTTTTGACTAGACGGTATACCGCAATGAACATAGTACCAGTCAACGGTTTGGTCACACCTCCTCATTGAAGGGTTTTTCTTTATTCTTACTATTTTCCACGTTTGCGTTGATGATAGTTTTGCTCACTCTTGGCATTTTCTCAACCAGCTTCATGAGGTATGTTGGGAAAATATTAAATATATCACAAAACGGTATTGGGATAAAATTGCTTTATTTATTGTTCAGTGGTTCCTTACTGACATTAGGTTGTACATATCCATACAAGTTAATTGGATGTTAAAATCATCTACTCTATATTTGAAGAGACATTAAACATCACAAACATTATTTTAATTGAAATCCAAAGATAGAAGTGGGCTTAAAATGTATGTGGGCTTTGTCACAGGTTGTTAGTATCCAACAACAACACATTCTCCCTCTTCTTAAATGTTACTATACCGTATCTATTTGGAGTCATGGCACATCCTATAATAGCCACCAGTGATTTATGTGTCTATCAGTTGCTGTGCCCTTTAGGCCTATGGGTTGTGTTGCTGAGGAAATAGATTTGTGTGTCTGTGGAGAAAAGACCTCATGAAGTGGAAGAAGATTCAGAGAGTCATGAGTTACCGAAATAAACCCAGGGTAAATTCAGTGAGTTTTTCTACTGTCATGCTCTCCATTCCACTGGCTGTAAGCACATTGGCTGTTACTTAGTGTTTCTCAAAACATGCTGTTCTAGAGAAACCTAAGCTGAGTTGGTCTGTTTAAACCCTCCATTTCCTTTGGAGCCATCATGAAAAACATTCAGTGCTCTGAGATTTTGAATTGTCGGCAATTTGTGGACACAATTCCTGGAATTTTATACAGTTTCCTATCCAGAATACTGGTGATACTTGGTTGGCTGTTGCTCTAGTATGCAGAGAGGAATCCCCAACCTGGACCCTGTTGTCCCTTCGCTGTGACCCATCTTGACCTGGATCCCGTTGTCCCCTGGCTGTGACCCAGCTTGAACTGAACCCCTCTGTGACCCAGCTTGATCTGGACCCCTTGTCCCCTCTCTTTGACCCAGCTTGACCTGGACCCCGTTGTCCCCTCGCTGTGACCCAGCTTGACCTGGACCCCACTGTGACCCAGCTTGACCTGGACCCCACTGTGACCCAGCTTGACCCGGACCCTGTTGTCCCCTCGCTGTGACCCAGCTTAAGCAGTGGGCTCTCTATCTCCTGAAATTCTCCCTATTCCCTTGCACTGCTTGAGGCCCTGGACTTTAGGTCACCAGGATGTCCCTGTGGATAATCTCCTCCCTGTATGACGCTGGCCTGGCAGATTCAGTCACGCATGGAGCAGTGAAAGAGCCGGCTTGGTGCCTGGGGACTTAGACAGAACAACGCTGCCCTACATCCTATCTTCATGTTCTATCTCCACCCCATTAGTGTTCTAGCCATTGAAGTAGCACATGTGACTGGATATGTGATGGTGATGTGAACACTAGGGTAGTTGCCTTCAATGTTCTATAAAATGTGTTGTACCATGAATCTGCAAGCTAGACAAATTCCTAATGGCATTATTTAATTCACTCCTACCCATAAGCCACATCCCGTTTTGTCAACAAAACCAAATCAGAGCAGAGGCACTGCTGCAAACAATGGCTCTGTTTACTCTAACTTGGATTGGACTGGAGAACGCATGGACCCGAGAAAGTTCCCTTACACTACTCACTTCCTTTGAAATGAAAGTTATGAAGTGAGCAAGTGCACCTATTTGGTCAAATGTGAGATTTATACCAAACCTTTGTGATTGCACTGTCTGAGTCCATTTCATATGCAGAGCAGGAATAAACCACCACTGACTGGCTTTCCTGGGTCTCCATTTGGTTAATTTTCACCTGCCCTGGTCTGAATTTGTTTTTACTGGGACCGCTTTTCTGCTTTCACATCCCTGACTTCCAGCAGGAAGTATATCCTCAGTCACTATAGTGCCTCTCGGTCCTGAACTGCACGGGGCACAATGAAACACATTCACTGGTGGGCCTAACTGAGACACAATAGTTCCAGTTGTTTTGTTCCCCAGTGACAAAGCTTGTGTGTTCTGTTCTGTTTTGGTTACTTTCAGCCCACGTGGTTGGTCACACTGGGAGCTGGAAGGGTAGAGTGTGCCGAATCTAGAAATGGAAGATAATGAGGCATCAATTTTGGAAGAACCATTTATTTTATAATGTCTCTGCCCAGTGCAATTTTCCCAGTAGTATCCAGTATCAGAGGTTTTTATATTTGAGTGCATTTTGTTTCAAGGGATACTGTTTCTTTAACTGCTATTTCAGATGGTAAACGTTGGGCATATTGGCTAAATTGCACTAGAGTGAGGTTCTCCCGGAGTAGGTGGGTTGAATAGGATCAGCTTCTCCCGTCCTTATCACTGTTGATGTTGGAGGAGTCTGGGGGAGTGCTGCACTGTTTTGGTTGGAACCCAAATCCACAGTCCCTATAGTGAGAAAAGTTGAAGTACAACATACTCTGTATAGTGGAACATTATTTCTTGCTTGTTCATTTTATAGTCTTGAATTGATTTCAAGCGGCAACATGTAACTTAGTTGTAAGTACATTTGACCCTTAACTGATTTGTGGTAGCTGGCAAGGTGAGCCGTCAATCTCTCCCTGAACAAGGCATTTTACTTTAATTGCCCCAGGGGCAAATGGGAATGTTTTGACAGTCTTGACTTACCTAGTAAAATAAGGGAAATATTTTTGTTTTTTAATAAAAACGTATTTTATAATTATTTTCCTGAAAATACAGTTAGTGTCCTCTTGCTCGGCTGACAGAACACTTCTCACAAAATGTTTGTGCAACTAAACAGACAAAAAAAAAAGAACTTTCTGACAAAAATGCACCTTAGTATATGCTTGTATGTAACTACAGACTGTAATCACTTTAGGAAATGAATTGGTTCTGTAGCTCCAGTGCTGTAGGCTCAGCTTGTGTGTCATAGCTTGCCAAGAGTGTGGTTCCATAGGCCTTGTGTAAGGACCTTATATGGATTAAGCAGAAATAGCACTGGTCTGAGGTTCAGTATGGTTCAGCATTACCCTCTGTAGTGATGGCAGGGTCGACTGTAGGTTTAACTGACCCAACCGGTCATGACTTCTGAGGATGACGTCACCAGTGTTTACTAGGTTGCTGAGGAATCAGCCGCTATCATCCTGGGTCCGGACTGACATCCCTGCACATGGTTAGGATTGTTCTGCTGACACCAACTTTGCATTACTAATGTTGTATTGTGAGGATGTAGAAAGGTTTAGGGTTCAGAATAATCCGGTTTTGTCCCTCACCTCTTCTTGTTCCGTTCCCCTTAATATCCCACCTATTTGCTCAACGCTGTCCGATCCGTTACTTCGTAAGAGAGATTTTGGCTGCTAAGCAACAGTGAATGCAGAGACTGCAAGGTCCCAGAAGCCCCACCCCCAGCAGTGGCCTCGGCAGGGATGAGGTAAAAAGTTGCTCCGGCTCCCTTTTTCTCCCCCGCCCACCACCACCCCCCACCCTCCCCCTTATTTGTAAACTTAGTAGTGGAGCTGAAGCACCACCAGAGCTGGACCTTGACTTCCCTGGAGACTGGCCTGTGTGCAGAGCTCTGACTGAGAGGCTGCCTGGCTGCTCCTACAGCTCTTCTACTCTGCTGGACCGAGTTGCGTTCCCACAGGGCGGGAGGGGGATCAGAACGGACTATTCCGCCCGCTCAGAGAAGGGGTCCGTGTAAGTTTGGCTGTGGGTGTTACTGACGCACGGCTGAGTTGGAGTGCCGGGAGGGGTGTGTATATCTGTGTCGGGAGCAGTCATCCCAGCCAGTGTTAATGCTAATGCTAACCCACACTGGGTGGGTGAGGCACGGCTAGCTTGTTTTATTGCTCCGGGAAGCACTAATGGGATTGTCTTAGTGAGGGAAAACTCAACCTGGCTAATCTGAGAGATCTGTGGCCTGATACGGATGTACAACACCTCAGCCTGACTGGTAAGGCTGCTTTTTCTGAACCATTTGGTTGATGAATCAGTAGATGGCAAATCAATTAATGGCCATAATGTTTGTCAAAGTTATTTGAGGTCCAGCAAATAAGTAAACCAATAGTTTTTTTAATTTTTTTCAGGTCATCTACATGCATTGATTCAACAAATATTCAGCAGTCATAGTTAATATCGCATGCCTCTGCTAAATTGCTTTACATTCAAGTTAACAGTGCCATAGTTACCCATTAATTCCATTGGTGGAGTGAATGATTACCAGAAGATGTTTGCCAAGGTCCAATGTACAGTATTTATTATCCCTCCAGCATTAGATCTGGTAGTCTTGCTGTACTGTACGTCTTTAAATTGGGGGTGTTGGCTGACTTGAAGTCTGGAAATGACTAAGCATTCTATTCTGCCTGTTCCCTAGGAAACCTTTCATTGTGTTACTGGGAGAGGTGCGTTGTTGCTCAGCCTCTATTGTAGCAAACATTCAACCCTATTAATAAAAAGCTGTGATTAATGAGACAGTTCGTCTGAAAGGATTTGACAAATGACCATAAAAACAATCTATGGATGAAGGTGTAAACTATAGCTGCATGTAGCTGTGAATCAAGTCAGATCAAACAGTGTTTGATTTGGAACAGTAAGAGCTGCTCTCAATGCTTTATTACGTATTTCAGATAAATGCCTGTGACTTGATAATGGCACTGTTTGAGGATACAGTGCATTGCTAAATATTCATGTCTGGAACGATCTGTCCGGAGTCTTTCAATAGCTCCAATGTTTCATTGAGGAGATGGGTGTCTTTCCTTTAGCGAGGAATGGATCTCAATTAGAGTTTGATATCAACCCCACCCCCATTTGCAATTCCAGTGACTTGACACATCACATGATAACATTGAATGATGTTCTTTCTCTTGGAGATATGAAAACTCTGAGCCGTTATTAGCGATGAGCTGTAGTAGTAGCAGTAGTTGTAGTAGTTGTGGCGTGGGATGGTCCAATGCCAACATTTTGAGAACATACCAAATAGCATTGCACTACTTTTGCCCATAGCCCAATGGGATCGTTTCAGTGCTTGTGCACTATAAAGGTAATATGTTTCCTTTTGAGACCTTTTCCTAAACTGGTTTGGGTCACAGGTTGTGTGAATATGATCAGCATTTAGGTCGTGACTTCTCAGTGACAGAAACCCCAAGGTAACTGTAGTTAAGCCTTATGATTTAGTTACAGGATGTTGAGGAGCATCCCAGCCCTCCAGCTAGTTGAAGCGATCTGACATCAACTGCTGGGGCCTATTCTATTTGCATTTCTGTCATTTAGCAGACATTGTTGTCCAGAAAAACTTACTGGAGCATTTAGTGTTACTTGTCTTGCTCAAGGGCACAACAGACCATTTCAAAATATATATATTTTACTTTATTATCATGGATATTTGTACTGGTGACTGACCAAATGCTCTAAAACGGTCTACAATGGCTATTGTCCCTGCAGATGACCAGAATCGTGCAGTTTCCCACAGTGCACCAGTGAATCTTTGGTGATATTTTAGGTTCCTAATTCTATTAATAAACCGGTTCAGGTGTTGATTTATTTAAATTGTACTTTACATCACCTGCTAGCGTCAGAATAAAAAGCTCTTTCCAGCTCAGTTGCTCAAAACGCAAGAATTACTTTAGATATGAAACAGCGCTTCAGAAATTCTTCTGTTGTTTAAAGATTTAAAGATAAAGTTTAGGATTTATTTCGTAAGTCCTCTGTTGACGTATTTCCGAAGTGTTTTGCATGTCAGCAGTCCCCAATATAAAATGCTCAAAAGCGAAAACACCAGTTTAAATGACGGATTTCATTGCGGATAATCTCTCTGGTGGTGAAAGTGATTTTCATGTTTTCACAAGTTGATTCATGCATGGATATATGGCACAGTGAAAGAATTTTACAAAACGTGACCTCAGAGGCATCCAATATGGTTCTGATGCCGTTCTTTTGTATGCCATGCTTAGATATATTTTTGTAACCCTTGTAGTCATCCAATGCAGGAGCAATTCTAATCATCTTCATCATTTTCTCTGTAACAAATAAATTGGTGTCCAAACTTTTGACTGGTACTGTAAACATAAAAAATGTACCTATAAGCGCTGAAATAGTGAAAATAAGGTGATGTAAACTGTTAAATTCACCTTTAATACTAGAGGTGTTTTCAGTGTGTTTTACATGTTGATGTATTTCCCTGCTGGCAGTTCAACACTGAAGCTTTTGTTACAGAGGGGGTGAGACTGCAGGCTTAGCAGTTCAGTCAGTGTTCTTGAACAAACACATCAGGCTTCACACTGCTGTTATTGGTGGTGGTGTCGTCAAACCCATATAGTCTAGACTGGCTTCCTTACATGGTCCATATTGGGCCTGTGTCTTAGGATCTGTCCTCCACGCTGTCAGGTCACTGACTACATGGCTGGCACATGACAAGGTGGTAGCCCACACATTTTAACATTAACCAGGAGAATGGGATTTAGTTGTTTTTTGTAAAATGTTGGATATGTTACAGCAAATAATGTGAATTCACCATCTTAATGTCCTTAAGTCTTAATGCATAACAGCAGCAGGTTCAGACAGCAGGGCTTTGTATGTTAGAGCCAACCGTGTTTGGGTTATCTGATCTCTGGTGGCTCTTACATTTTGAATGGAACTGTTTTTTTAAAGTCATTAATTATTCAACAGGGTATCAATGGACTGATACACTGGGCTTACTGTATTTCTATAGTTTTGGCTCCAGTGCCATCCAGTGAATGGTCTGAAACATGGGTACCAACCCAGCCAGTGGATGATTAAAACCAGTTCCCCCTCATGGGTTTTCCACCTGTATTTAACTATGTTGATGATTGGTATGTTCTTGCTCATCTCTGGCTAATATTGCTATTAAGCCTAAACAATGCATCTTCTCTCTGTCACAAATGTGCTCAATGGGTTGTTTAGTCAGGGCTATTCATTATTTTTGAAAGAGCCGTCAATCCCAAATCCATTACTGATTTTGGACTATTGCATAAGTAAAGAGCAAGTTGGGCAAGGTTGTATTTATTTAGTGTGTTAATACAAAGTCCTGTGAAATTCCTTTGAGGAGGATAAGCGCTCTCTCACCATTGTGTCCCATGTTGTTGTTTTTATAGATGATCCTGGAGGTGATTCTTTAAGAAGAAATTATCTGCAACTGGATGCAATATCCCAATAGATTGTTGCCCAACAGAGTAAAGTGAAACTCCTAGAAATTCTTTTCCATTCATATTCAGCAACTTTGAAAACAGATGTTATGTAAATGAAAGGCTTCAGTAGACCCCCAATACAGCTGTGCTGAACATGTTTAACGTTCTCGCCAACATGTCCGGCAAGCAGAAATGTGTGACATCTAATAGTGGACCCTTGTCACACGGCCCATTGCAGCTGGCCCTATCTTCAGGACCAGGGGACCGGAATGGCAACCCGGAGGCCTACACTGGGGTCTCCTCTCTGGACTCTCTGAGGAGTCTCAGCAGCCTGAGTGACAGAGGCCCCTCCAGCCCTCCTGACGTGGACATGGAGTGTTGCCACAGTGAGGGCTCCCAGCCCCCGGTCACGTATCCCTCGGACCACCAGGGAAATGAACTCGATCAAAAGTCCAGCTCCGGCAGTGTGAACGCCGCCCTGGCCCACTGGAACAGTAATATCACTCTGATGTACCCTAGCCGGCAGGACTGCCCCAGTAGTGTCTCCTCTGTGGGGGATGAGAGCTCAGTGTCACTCCATCCCTCTGGGGAGAAAAACTGCTCCATCAGCTCAGGGGAGATGGGGACGAGGAGGAACAGTTTTTGCGCACAGGAGGGTGACACACTCACCGTGTCTCTGTCTCTGTTGGAGCTGTCCACAGGTTCCTCTGCCCATGGGACCCCTGCTCTGCCCGCTGACCCAGGCCCGAGCCTGTTGTCCGTGTCCAGTACAGACATCTGTGATGTCTTCTTGGAGAACAGACCGGCTGGCACCGTCGCCGTACGGGAAAACTCAAGCCCTCAGCCCTGGGGAATGACCTTTATCCACTCAGATGATCATGATATCCTTCTTGAGGGTGATGAACTGGCTCTGCCTCGGTCTCCTCTGGATGTAGCAGAATCCTCTGAGTCCGGAGATATGCGCCAAGGTGTCTTCCTGTGTAAGCCAGACCCGTCTGCTGCGTGTGGAGGGGCTTCCCTCGGCCCCAGTAGGAAAAAATTATCAGACGATGGGCTGCGGCCGCGTTTCAGTGGAGGATCAACCAATGATAGGACCTTCGTAATGCGGTCTTCAGAGGAACTGGACTCTAAAAGCCCCACGCATACCTCCACCCCAGTGGGGCATGTCGGTAACATAACCTTGGACTTCATCTCCCTTGCGGAGTCCCCCTGCGATGAACGACCAAGTCACCCTGAGAGCCCGGCAGTCCAGATACCTGCAGTCAAGCAAGGACCAGCCACAAAGCTCTCAACGCCAAAACCACGCTTGGTCGCCAGACTTAACCCGGGATCCGCTAACAGAATCAGCAGGGCAGAAATTAAACGATTTAACAAGCCCGATTTCAGCAGTGTGAGACCCAAGATCATGTCAAGACCAGCTCATTCCCTGACAATGGGAAGCCCTGCACTTGCAAAGAATATGCCACGAAAACAAGTAAACCCCCACTGTAGTAGAACATCTAAAGTTGACAGGAACACTCAGGTTAGAAACACACCTAGTAAATTTGCCACAATGGCAGATGACCCCTCAAGGGATGTTGTGAAGGACAATGCAGTGCCTGGCTGCCTCAGTGCAACATTTATCCAGCCTGGAGATCAAGAAATTTCTCCAGCTGGGTTTCCTGTTGCTCCTCTCAGTCTGATTGAAGAGGCAGAGTGTCAAACGTCGCTTTGTGACTTCCTATCTGCTACGGCTGGATGTGCCCTTTCTGCACCCAGCAGTGTGGCCAGTTCCGATGCAGAGCACAGGGCTTCTAACCTGGGAGGGCAACTCCCTGCAGATTGGCTCGGAAACCAGACTTTTTCCCCATCTCCCTCAGAGTCACCTTCCGCAGAGAGGCAGGCTGACACTACACCAGCCCCAGGCAGTACTACTAAGGTTGACGACAGTGAAGAAGTTCTCTACAAGAGCAGGAAAAGACCTGGCTCCGCCTCCCCGGCCTCTTCGACATCCAATCAGGACAAGGTGCTGGTGTTACAGCGTCGCTCCCGTTGCTGGTCTGATAGTTCCTCAACTACATCTACGTCAACACTACACAGGGAGACCAGAGCCTCCAAAAGCAGCTCAGCTAGCTTCTGCAGTCCCAAAGCTTACATCCATCTGGGCCCGGGCCAGGACAGACCAGCCACCCAGAACTGCTCTGCTGCCCACATAAAACAGCCTGGGAGCAGGAAGGAAACGGCCGAAAGAAACCGCAAGGAGATTAAGAAATTCAGCCTGGTGGTACGTAAAAGCAAAATATCTTGTGCTCCTAACATAACATCAGTGTGTTGTGGTTTGTTTATTGAAAAGCATTCTGACTTAAAAAAAGAAAAACAATATAAGAATAGCAGTGGACTATAATACTATTCCTGTTAATCGTAAAACATTTTCAACAGGCTTTTAAAGAACCTTCATTGTGAGGGGTTTGCATCGAAAACAGCAGGCTTTCATAAGATGCACAATAAAATATCCAGAGCTAAAATATCTGTATTTATCCCTAAATGGGAAGAGGCAAGCCTACAAGTATGTTGCTCTGCTTGAGTCTCTAGCAAATAAACTCCATGTCCTTATGTGAGGAATCTGAGAATATTGAATATCCGGGGGATTGTAGTACAATAGCAGCTAGATGCTGTTGCCTGCTTTGTGTTTGAGTTATCAGAGAGCGTGTTCTCTTGTTATGTCCCATGGTCTACTAGACTGTGATGTGCGGGCGCGGGCAGGCAGGCAGGCAGGCAGGCAGGCAGGCAGGCAGGCAGGCAGTGACAAGTTGCTCTGGTTTCAGACAGCGCCCTCAAAGACGGCGGTTGGGGTCACGTTAGAAGCGGGAACTGTGTATGACGGGGCTAAGAGCGGATTTGGATCCCAGACCTCCCTGAACAGAGCCAGAGCAGCTCCAGCCAGCCAGGCTCCAGCCACCCACCCCAGACCTCCCCCTCCAACTGCCAGGCCCAGGCAGGGGAAAGATGTCTGGAGCGGCGCCTCTGGAAGTATGGGTTCGCCAAAAGCCAAACGGAGCACCAAATCAGGTAAGGACCTTTGCCAACAGGCAGTTGACAGGTTTAGTATACACTGTGTGATAAGATCTCTGCTGTTTGAGAATACTTTGAGTCGGTTGCCCCTGGCTGTTGCTGCAGTGCTCTGATGGGTCTCCCACTAAGTGAAAGTGACAAAGCCCATTCAGGGCATAGTGTAAACATTGACTCCAGTGCTGAGTGAACACCCGACCGCCTGCCTTTAAATCAGCCCAGACCTAATGATTTCCCAGGCATTTCCTCTGAACTGTTAACAGAGCTGCCCTGGGATCGTTTAGTCAGGTTTAGTAGTTTGGATAAGCACACCAGAGGGTTATAAATTGAGTCCAGCAGTAGATGATGAATAGTGTTTGGGGTTTGCTGGTTAGTGACTTGTAACTGATACTCTACCCCTGGATTCTTCCTCTGTTACATGTCTGTTGCAAAACAAAATCTATGGACTCGGGTTGTACAAGGGATCCCACCATTTGCCCAGCACTCAGGGGTGGGTAGGGTACTGAAAATATATATTTCAGTAAAATAACTGTCTTGCTCGCCTTCACTGGTAAAGGTCCTTAATCTCTAATCTGGCTCCTTGAAATCCTCATCCAGTCTGGTTGCTATACAGTCTTACCATGAGAGGGCAACCAAGATAGTCTTCCAACAAATCCACTGTGTCCTAGGGAAGGAGAATTGTGTGGACTTGTCTTCTGATGGGATGCCAGCTATAGGGGAAGGAAAGGGAGGTTTTGAAGCTCAGTGCTGATGTAAAAACTACAGACAAAACGTCATTGAAAGCAACTTCCTGAGAGGAGTCCAGCATTAGTGTGCCAATGTAACCATCTGTATGTTGAGAAGGAAGACACCTGACATTGTTTGGTATTTAACTTCAGTCCTGACACTGATTTAGAATGAATTAAATGGCATCTCCAAGTAAAGTTGGCAAGGTCTTAAAACTAGATAAGTTCAGCTGATAAATGTTGTTCTGTCATAGACTTGGTGCCGAAAAAATATGCAGAAGAGGTTTGTTATTAATTTTATCTGCTATCCAAAATCCTTAGGGAAATTATGAAACTTCCACTATCACTCTCACCAGGCATGAACATAGCACCCCCTGACCTGTCAACTCATAACAGCGGATCTCAGACCAGCAGGTGGACTGCTGAACACAAGGACTGTTCAGCATTGTTCCAGAATGTGAGAGCAGCATGCGGGACTCTTCAGTTCTGCCGCTGTTCTCCATGCTGACCTCTCAGCCACTGTTCTGTCACAGGTTCTCAGAATTCCCGGACAGAGGGGCAGCCTGCTGAGAGCTCTTCAGCCAACGGCAGCATTAAGCCTGCAGTGACTGTGTCCAGACTGCGCCAGACCTCTGGTCAGCCACTGGCTGTGGGCTCCAGCCTACCCTCCGCTCCTTCTGGAGCTTCTTCCTCCAGACTGCCTTACAAACCCCCGATTGTCTCCAGGAGCCTCCCTTCCAAAGCCAGTGAGCACGATAGCGGGTCAGCAGGAAACTCACAAGGTGAGGAACTGAATTATGAACATTTTCCCATTGAATAAAAAAATACACCCTTAATCTACCAGTTTGGTTGTGTTATTGTATTAATGTTTTAAAAACATTCTGTGATAGTGTTTTAATCAAAGTTGCTACCCTTCATTGTCAAGTCTGCTCTGTCAAGTTGATTTCTAAGGACATATCTAGTTTAATAGGAGTGGAGGGGGAGGAGCGTTAGCCTGTAGATGACCCACATTCTGAGGTTCCTGACCAGGCTGTGCTAAATTGTAAAGCCCCAAGTGCATCTCATTGGCTTTAATCATATAACATCAGTCTGCTGGGGACACACTCCGCTTCTGTTTCAGACTGTGATATTTGCTGACTATGGTTGTATACTGATTTGGAGGGCCCTTGTTTTATTTGTTAATTTCTTGGATGATTATTCAGTTGCCTCTGCCCTCCTAAAGCCTTAGTGAAGAATGTCACAAAGCTACAGTGTGAATCAGTCCTACGCAATCAAATGAATGAGAGAATTTGGGGACATTCCCATGTAGTAAAGTTCAACTACACAGTTCTAACATTGATTGTGTCTTAGCAAGCATTCTTTAGAATTCGGACTGTTGGGCTCTGTGGTAGAAGGGAGGAACAGTGGGCCTTTTTCCCCTCTAGCATCTTGAGCAAACTGCGACCTGATTGGCTGAGGAGCTCTCTTTTCCAGACTGGTGTCCCCCACTCATGGTTGTCTAGGAGACTGGGTCTGTTCCAGTCTAGTTCACTCACAGCGATGCTTGAGGAGAAAGCCCACTGAGCAAATACTACAGCTTTTTGTTGTTTTGTGCTTTTGTTGGAGATTTGTTGGAGTGATCCTTCCGTCTTTCCAATGACTGGAAATGGGGGACTGCGAAGCTGTACTTGGACTGAATATTCATTGGAGATTTTCGCCAATTCCTCTTTGATCCCACCAAGCAGGGATGTAGGCTCCCACTGTGACCTCACTCTGCTGACATGTTTGCTCATTGGATCCTATCGGTTCTGTATCATCCCTTTGTTAGCAGCATTTAACTGGAACACTAGATTACCACTATGGAGGAGTAAGTCAGACAAGGTTTTGAATCGGAAAAGGTATTGAATGTCTGTCTGCATCTGCGGGAGGAGGTTCCAGGAAGAGCTTAATTTTAAGGCACCCCTCCAATAGTTTTAATCCAATCCAGTCATTTCGGTTGCAGTGTTACTGCTCATATGGCACTGAGCTGTTTTGAAGATTGGCACCGAAGTCCCTCCATCAGTAAATTATAGAAATTTTGAATGTTACACTTCCATTTGTCAAACAGTGAATCAGAAAGTCTAGATCTCAAGTATCTCAGCGCTAATAAAAACATAACCATTTGATTCATGTGTGATCTGCCCTACAGTTTCATCAGGAGCTGCCTCATCCAAGACCACAGTGTTTAAAGCCAGACTTCTCACACACCCGGGAAGGAGCACTGTGCCAGGTGACATTCTCATACACCTATCCTGCAATCTGTTAGGAAATAGACACATATATATTGTTGGGTCTGTCAACCCGGAGCTAATGGATGCTGCAGATAGACTTCAGAACAGTTTTCATCCAGGGGCCTGACGATGGGTTCTAATTAAATACCTTTTATAATTTGTAAAGCTTAGTTCTACTTGACCTTCTTTGTATTTGTTATGCTTAAGTACAGTCAGGAGACCCTTTCTTCTACCCTTATGAGATGGGCGGCAGAACGGTCTGTGTTGGTCAGATTCACACAAACCTTGAACCTCACCTTCAAATTCAATTATTCACAGCTTTGACAACAGGATGCAAGACTACAGTGTCAACCAATCAGGTGCCCTCAAGGCCTGGCGCCACTCTGCTGAAAAGAAGTGCTTCATCAAGACTAATTCGTCCTGCCGCCGTTCCACAGGGTGAGTGTTTTTTTTAGTAACCTCCAGAATAGAGCAGGCCTGCCCAATCCTGGTCCTTGGTAGAAAACCTCAAGTGTTTTGGTCTTCCAGAACTGGGATCTGGATGTAAAGGAGTTGTACTTCCCAACTCAAAACGCCTATCAGACATGTAGCTACTGGTTTTATAAATGGTCACATCCAGGTGTTCTTTGGATGATATGATTGACTGTGACCATAATTACTGTCACAAGAATTCCAAGCTGTTCGTCTTGACCTCCGGAATGTGTGGGCTGTTTTGGGGGTTCTGGGTTCGGACCATATAAGTGTTTTTCTAAACCAATGTCCTCAAGGACAGGGGCCTTTGCTGGAGAGTTATGTCCAGTTTATAGTGTTGGTCACAGTCGGCCTCTTTGCACGTGCTTCTTGCAGTCATAATTATGCCTTACACATACTTAGGACTCTCAGCCTATTGTTTCTCTGCTGCTGTGCCAGCAGTTGTGTTCATGTCCATAGTCTTGTGTGGTTAGTGGGACTAGATGGTTTTGCTTGTGGCCAGGCTCATAAAATGTATATGTTTTAGTAAACGATCACAGTTGGCTTAAAACACTCAGTATATTTAAATAGCATCTCACGCCACCTTCTTGAATGTCCATTTATATTTTTAAATCTTCCTTTTTTACCTTTAGCATCATATTTTGGACTTCTCATTTTAAAGTGGGGGTGAAAGAACTCTTGATGTAGCGGCTTGATGTGTGACCCTTTCATACCCTCCAACATAGCATCTACTGAAAATGTTTGAATATAAGATTAACTAACCTGGGGTGGAATGTACATCAAGCTTATTTTCATATACTGGAGCTATATTGTGCCTCTGGTCCTCAAGGAGCAACTAATCACACATCCCTTGTAGTGTTCAGAGCTGTTGCCCTGTGAGCACAGGGTTATGGGAGCAGGGTTGTTTTTAGGTCTTCATGCTCAACCTTGCTGTGAGCGCTCCATCACCTACCGCCATTTCTCTTCTGATTTCTCTGTTGGTGTGAGGGAGGGAGGGAGGGAGGAAGGGAGGGAGAGGGCGGCGAATGAGAGGGTAGTAGGCCAGATGGAGCCACCATTCGCTACAGCCTCTACTGTACACTCCTCCCACTAACCCCCCCCCCCCCCCCCCCCCCCCCCCCCCCCCCCCCCCCCCCCCCCCCCCCCCCCCCCCCCCCCCCCCCCCCCCCCCCCCCCCCCCCCCCCCCCCCCCCCCTCCCCTCCCAGCATCCATCGTACCACCATCGTCAGACCTGTCAGTTTCTGGAGCTCTACTACTACAGCCTTGTCTGAACACTGAATGTGTTTCAACTAAAGGCAGGCTTTTACCAGGATTAGGGATTTTGCTGTCTGCCTCTGCCTGTCACATCTGTCCTGGGCAGAGCTCCTGAAAGCATCCCCCGCCGACCCACCCCTTCTTCCTGCCTGCCTGCCTCTGCCTGCCAGCCTCCTAGTTGAGAGATCACTGCTGTCATGGTGATCTGACTGAAACTGATTTTTGCCGTTACCCTGACCAGTCCTGTTGTTGTCGTTTCTGGGTATGTGGTGCGTAGCCTGTCAACCATACTCAACGTCTGGATTCTCCTGTGGATTTGCATTATAGTAGTAATTGTCGGGTACGTCCCTGCTTGGCTTTTTGGAGAGATGTTATGGTCTCCGAAACTCTCCCTGGTCAACATCCATGTGCGCCTGACGGCCAAAGGTTTACTCCGGAACCTGCAGCTTCTGTCAGGATGCAGGAGGAACACCGGGATGTTCTACACAGGTCTGTTAATTACTGCTCCCCCGACACAGGAAACCACCCTGGGCAGGCTTTCCTCTGTTTTACACTTTCTGATCATGCTGTTGTTGTTCTTCTTCTTGCACCGTGCTTTGCAAGCTGTTAGTTGATCTATTTTTAGCTGTTTACCAGGAGAGATTCATCTTCCATGCTGCCTGTATCTATTTACGGAGGATCATGTTTTTATGCTCTCTCTTCCTATTAGTGTGTATTTTCCTCTGGTATTAGTTGTGTGTTTCAGTGCATTAATGCATGAAATTATGCTTCATCTTACATGCTGGGAGACGTACTGCTCCAGTTTCAGATGGAAAAGGTTATTTTCAGACACAGTCACTAGGTTGAGCTGTGGGAATGTTGTGACAGGAACAATCCCACTGATCTTTTTTGTTTTGTTTTTAACTGCATTTTCTTTTTAAAATTAAAGTAGGCCAAGACAAGCCAGATAAGGAGCCTTTCCTAAAACCTTACAGTGATATAGATGGAACTTGTTTTGTGTAAAATTCAAGTCATGTCAAGTCATGAAACCAGATCCAGCATACTGTAGGTCATTGTAGGTGTTCCCCTTATAAGGTAGAGCTACATGGATATTATTATGCACCTCTATGAAAGCCATCTGACATACTGAGACCCTATTAAAGGTTGCTACTTACGTTTGAGCCATTTTGATATAAAGAAACTGTCATCTATGTAATCCGGGTCAGTTGTACTTTCCAGGTCAATGCAAACATGCCCCCCCCCTTCTGCAAAACAGTGCCTCCTTTCTGTTTACTGTAGTAAACGCTAGATTGCTATAATAAGCCCATTTGAATTCTAAAGCACAGCTTTGAGGTAATCAAATGTCAGAGGTACGCTCTGCCACAGATCCCTGTAGGGCTACATGTACCTCACACTGTCTAGGCCAGCATCACACGTCAGTGAAATTGAGGTGCCATTCTGTGTTTCTGCTTTATTTATTTAAAGACCTGTGAAAGGATATTGAATTAACACAGCCGATGTGGTTTCTGAACTGAAGTGCCCTTTGGAGAGGGCATTGTTCTGAATAAATAGCTTTTCTCTTAGCACTTTTAACTGGTACCATTTGTCACGCCAAAGTCATAACAAGAGCGATATTGTGATCTTGCCTTCTATGACCTGTCAGTCATTGTGCTGGGGTGTGACATCCCCTGGTGGCTCCAGCATCTCCTCTCTCTGCATGTTCATGTCTGACCGGGAAGCAGATTGCTATATAGCTAGGATGAAGAGTGAGCTGTCCTTATTAAAATTGCTTTAAGCGCTCTGTTGCCATGGAATGCCCGAGTTGTATAGCAACAGAAGCACCTGGTTCGTCTCGCGAACACTGTTTCATAATTCAGATCGAAGTGAGCGTGATCAATTATTTAAAACGCTGCAATGATCTGTTGCGTGACGTTTTCCGAAACAGTCACTCCCTAGAGGCTAGGTTTAACAATATAGGCTTAAGACAAGGATTCTCATAGCAAAAAAAACGTTGCCCAACTTCAGCTAGTAACTAGCTTCTGCGTGAAGTGTGTTTCAGAGGGAATGACTGCAGAACAAAAAGATCGCCCTCAAGGTAAAAATAACAGCCCCCACGTGTTAGGTTGCCAGGTGGCCATAGAATGCTTACCATAATATAGAAGATTAAACAAACAGTGGTCTGACCAAACTCTGAGGAACTGAACGTGGATGTTAGTTGCTGCCACATCACCGCTCTATGGAGGCTACACTTCTCCATAGAAAAAAAAACGTGTCGGCCTCAAAAAGCACCTAAAGATTCTGGCCAAGATTTTGCGGACAGGTGAGACATTTTCTACCAGACTGATGGAAGGAGAAAGGCAGGGATGTTATGTTTTGGGTGGTATGTATGTCTGATACTCATAGTGATTCATCAATGTATATGCTGAAAGCAGCAGAATGAACTCTGCAATGTACAGAATCTACTCAGATCTGAGCAGGTACCTAAACTCATTGGACAGGACTTCATTATGTAGCTGGGCAATGACTTCAAACACATTACCATGGCTACCAAAGCGGATTCAGGGCCAAGAAAATACTCTGTTCTGGTCTGGTCAGGTCAATCCCTATCTGAATCCAGTTGGGCGTGGCTTAGACGTGTTGATGACAAGACCGGGTGGCAGATAGCGGTCTGCGCATGAAATCCATTTATTTTTCAATGTGCTGGAATACAGAGCCAAACCTAGCAATGTGTCACTGGGTTAGCTGTCAGTTTTGAGTTAGCTGTATATCGTTGTTGATAATGCACATATAAAAACGTAACACTATCTAAAGGTACAAAACTTTCATACCTCAGTTAGCCACGACATTCTAGTTTTATAGCAAACGGGCTACTTTTATCCTTGTCCATATTGAAGGCTCTCACCCAAACACACTGAAAGGTTTCCACTGCAGTCTTTCCAGTGCCTGGTTAGCATATGGCGAGTGGGCCGGGCCACACTGCATGCGTCTCTGGGCAGCTCCTGCCTGCTTCTGCAGTGTTGTGTAAGGACTCCCCACTGAGTCGTGAGACCAGGGAACTGGATGAACCAGCAGAGGGCATCAGACCCCACAGACAAACTCTACAGACAAACGCTACAATGCCACACTACACTCCCCTCAGCACAGTGCTGGTCAACCCAGCAGCCCTCCAGAATTGACAAAACTGGTTGTGCAACGGGTGACATTTATGAATGCTACTTAATGTATGTAGAGTATGGTAACTATAGATAATAGTTCAAGTGTGTGGGGCCTGACGGATGTGAATGGACGTCAGTGTTTATCTTGGGAGGGTGGTGTCTAATTAGTGTCTTGAAGGGTTGATGATGAGTCCTGGAGTCAGGTACTTCAGCCTGTTGTCTTCTAGTGTGAATCCAATGCCACAAGCCTATTTGATCATGAAAATTTATGTTATGTTCTTATATATTACTGAGAACCTTCAACCCTAGTTGAACTGCTGAGCATTATGGGGCTCTGCACTGGCCTTTTTGCCCTAGCATTCCCTGTTCTCCCAATGGGCTTTGTTGAAGTGTGTTTTTGGGTCTGTAAAGCTGTAGCTTTTGCCTCAGTGGTCTAGTGGTATCTGGTCTGTGGTTCACTTCCCTCGTAGTCCAATACAGCTCAACACTGTCCTCTCTGTCTTCCTGGCTAGCTGGAATGTTGTGCTCTCAGGAATATCATGCTGCTCTGATCAGACCTGTGGTCAATGTGGAATACTGGCCTAGTAACCTTTTCTATTTTTTTATGATTTATTTTATTATTATAATTTTTTTACATCTGTTGCTAGTATGTCTCTAAAACATGGATCAAAAGTATATCCCGACCAACTCAAACAAAAAAGTGAATCGAGTGCTTGACTGAGAACCCCCAGATATTATTCAACCGTGGACAATAATCGATCGATTATCCACAGAAATTTGGAAAAGTAATTGCACTGATCTGTATCTGCACTGATCTGAACAACTTAACAGGACATTTTCAAATGCTCAGATCAGTAGAGACTGAGCTTTTTTTCTAAACTGGCTAGTTTAAAAAGTGCATTTGGGAACTTTTAAAATGTTGTCTCCCTCATTAAGACATCAAAGACCTGTTTGAAAAACAACCAGATTACCAATAACTTTGTGTTTTTTGCTCATATTGACTTCAAGATGGAAGTTGAAAGCAGTCTCCTAGAAACCACTTTTCTTCAGAGGCTTGTTAAGTTCTATTGTAGATTTATCCTCCCTAATGGTGGTCTTTAGAAATCAAACTCTCACTCTTGGATGCTGCTGTTTTCTTTGCCCTTCCAAATGGAAGGCAGAGATTCAGAATGTGTTCATGGGACAACTGTGTTGGGCAGGGATTTCAAAGCCTGGAGCCTCAGACACCAGCACTATTGTACATATAGGAAACGGATGACTGATGTATCTCATCCTTAGAACTATGTGCTCTGCCTCTCCCCTGCCACAACTGTGTCTGTTGGTTGTTGTTGTGATTTAATTAGGTTGGCCAGTTGTCATCCTAAATCCTCTAAGTCTGTCCTGATCCCAGCGTTATGTGAATATCCCCAGAGGGCATCTGTACTGTATTTCCCTCAGTATTACTGCTATGTATTTACTTGTCCCATTACATAATTCCCAGCCTTTCCCCCAACAGAACAAGACAAGCGGCACCTAGTGCCTCACAGCTTGTCAGTCACATTCCAATCAACACACTGCCGCCGACACAACTAACACATCTGCCTTTTCGTACTTCATGACACCAATTCGTTTTTTTTGTAGCAAGCCCATATCTTTAGTATCGTTGTCTCCTATCACTTCTCTAAAGCCGCGGTGGCTCAATCATAGCCCTCGGTTCGTTACTGGGATCCTTGTGGTTGCTTTGCAGAGGAGTGTTATATTTATAAAGCTCATGTAAATCAAAACCACTGTGGCGCGACCCTGCTAAACTGAGTGCTGTCTGGCGTCCTTCAGAGTGCAGAGCAGGAGGAAGATTGAATCAGGAGATGGAGATGTAATCTCATGGGGCTCTATTTTTCCTCCTGGCAAGGCTGGTGGAGCGGAGCGTATCTACAGCCCGCTCTGGAAACAAATGGCTCTGGGAATCGTCTACTAAGTTGATCTCCGGACAGAACTGTGGTACTGTGTTCTACTGTACTGTCGTCCCGTTTGGGCCCGGGTTGGTCTGGTCTGTTGCTGTGTAGAAGACTCAGACTGGAGCTGATGGGGCGATACCGTGGCTAGTCTCATCATCCCAGCAGTGGGGTCGCGCAGGGAGAAACCATGCTGAACCCTGGATCTTCTCTTGCAGTGGATAAGACCCGTCCGAGGGCGACGCCGCGTAGTCAGCCGCCACCGCAGCCATCGGTGCTTCCGCCGGCCCAGAGCAATGGCCGTCCAAATCTGGTGCCGGCCCGGGGTGCAGAAATCCACCGGGGACGTTCTGAGAGGGAGAACCGGAGCCTTCAGCAGCTCCAGGGACACCTGGTCACCAGTAACTGCAGATTTGAGGCTATAGTGGTGGTCCTGCAGCAGTCCCTGAAACAGGTAGGACACACACACACACACTTGTCTAATTATATGTATCCTTTAAATAACCTCAACCATTCACTTAACAAATACACTGAGTTCTACTATGGAAATAATAGTTGCTTTTTAGAGAAGCATTCATGTGGCTCTGTGCTTGGTCAGATAAGTCACTGAACTGTATGAACATGTTTCTATGGTAATGTGTGTGTACGTGCTGGCTTCTGGGAACCAGAACCCTGGGGAATTCAATCTCCCCTCAGTACGCTATCAGTGGGCACCTCCTGTCCCTGGACCACACTCCCACCAAGCCCAGCCGCATCGTCACCCTCTGGTAGTGTGGGCACATGGCAAGGGGTTCATAGTAAAGGCTTGCTGGTGTTGGATAAGGACTGTAATATTAGTACAGTTGAACACACCTAGGAGCCGGACATCATTTCTCTGACCATTGTACAGGGTTGGCTATACGGTGACTCATCATGTCTGTGTCCCTATAAACACGGTGTAGAAACAAACAGCACCTGACCTTGGCTGGGCCATGAAACATTGTGCCAACTCACATCCTGAGGGTGTGGAACCCAAAACGTGTGTGTAACTAAAGTCATTGGTAGGTTTTTCAAATACTGTAATTCTGAATGGTTTACGTCTGTAATGGTTATTGTCACTCATTCTCTCACACACACACACACACACACACACACACACACACACACACACACACACACAGGCCTATACATTTCTCGGTCTCTGACCAGCTTTTCATTGACAATGGTTTTGATCCTGGGTGAGATTATTTATCATAGTTTCCTTGTTATAAATTAGCAGTTCATGTTCATTCTGATTTTCTTTTTGCTTTCCTCATGTAGAAGGTAATATCAGTGAAACGTCTTACTGGCTCTGGATCTTGTCAAACTGTGCCTGATACTGGTGGACGTCATGCCTGTGTCCCAAAACTGCCACTGTTCTCAACATAGTGCCCTAGGTTGGACCAGATCCCTATGGGCATTCATTATATAGGGGGCCATTTGGGAAGCAGACCATGTCTAGGCCACAAAGACCCCTGGGAACCAGCTGCTATCATCCCTTTGAAATGAGGTCTCAGGACCTAATCTGGCATCACTGCCATTCAGGCCCCGAGCTCAGCCCTGACAACATCCAGACTGTGTGTGTCCATGTCTGTGCACGTACTGGCTCGTGGGTTTAACATGCAGTATGAATGCCAAATTACTTTTAGTTACATGTCCTGATGTCTTTTCGAAGCTCCATTTATTTTTAAGTCATAGCTTGTTGTCTGTTGTTTTAAGCAGGGAGCCAATCTGTTTTCAGCACATTTATATCCATGACTGATAACAAATAGTTTTCGTTTGGTCCTGTCATGTCCTACTGTTGCCGATGGTGAGCAATGTCTTGGGACATGAATATAAAATCGGTGACAAATTGCAACACATGAAATTGTGACAATTATCTCATTGTGAAAGTCCCTGACAAATCCCAGTCCTTCGTTATTAGTAGAAATGGGACCATTGATTTAACTCAGACCGAATGCAGCTAATTGTCCCAAGTGTTTTTCTATAAAGCAGCAGTGAGGACAGCAGAGGTCTTGATGGATGGAATCCTTTGTTGAAACAGGGCTCGGTTGATGTGAGGACTTTGTATTTATAGAGGTTGAGTTTCAACACTGGTGGATGGAGAAATGTGCAGTCTTTGGATAAACTTGTACATTTCTTGTGAAATCTTTAGCGGACTTACCTCACCTCTGAACAATCTGAGATCTTGAGCACCATTCGAGTACTTGTCAGAAAATGGGTGTGTTCTATTAGTTGGTTTAACAGGGGACAGAGTTGACAGATGGGTTGAAGAGTTGTCAAAACATAGATAACATAATGTGCAATGAGGTTAAGTGATGGTATTGCTTAACACCTAGAGACAAGGTCTTGTTCCAATGGCATTTTTGCCAAAGTCCCCTGTCCACACACACACACACACTGTCTCCATGTCTTTTGTGTGTCTCTAAATTAAGACTCCATTAGGGTGGAGAGATTGTGAAAGTGATTATTTGAACAGACCCAGATGACGGAACAGTGTCATCTGTGTCTGGAATGGTGGTGAGGCAATTGTCCCAGCCCCCCTCCCTATGTAAGTCAGCATTACCCTGATGCACATCTACTGTCAGGGGTAACAGGTTCAGTATTTGGCTGTATGTCTTACTGTACCTACTGAATCTCCTAATAGCTTCAAGGTCCCACATGTGTGAAATGATTTGATGGGCTGGGAGTGCATGTCTAGTGAAGTACGTGGCTTGTTTGTTCTTGAGCCCTGCGGCATTGGAATCTGGTAGCCAGTCAATAGGCCAATTATAGGAGCCTAGGCCTTGCCAAGTGTGTGGGAGAATGTCCCAGCTGATCATTTGATACGCTTACAAAAATAGGTTGTCCATTTTCTTATCACTAGTTTAGCTGATTAGTCCAAGTTGGATGTAGGTGTCAGCATGTAGAGAAGACTGAGCTTTAAAAGGAAATGTTTATTGCTGTGACTAAATAATATTATTGAATTATTCTGATGTCAGATAATAACACAGTTCATTTTCTTCTTCAATTTTCTTACCTTTTTTTTATGAGAATGCCTTTGCTTAATGTTCCTCTGTAGTTCTGCATTCATCGCCTAACAGTTCCAGAGTATTGGAAGCTGGATTGATTACTAGCGGTTTTATTGATCTGAACCCAGCAGCTCATTTTATATGACGATAGCATGTTGTCAATGATATGGTGATTTGCTGAGATTTGTTCTACTAAAATGAAAACACTCGATTAAATGTGGGATCTAACCACAGAAAAGCTCATGCTGCAAATCGCTTTGTACTGCTAAATGGTGTATGTATGTATTTCTTAATTTACATTGTTATATATTATCTGTTGTCCTTTTTTTATACTGAAACAGGACCTCTCACGTAGCTATTGAAGTACTGCATAGAAATATGATATAAACCCAATAACGTAATGCAGGGTGGGGGGAGGGGATTGAGGGGTTGTGTTGGTAATGATTCCTCAACCCGGTGTCGTCTGTAGGGAATGTTAAGGCCTTCTCCTGCTACTCAACAGACTAGAAGTGCCTCCTCTCAGGATCCCTGGCCTTTTGTCTGTGTCTGCATCCCAAATGGCTCCTTAAATTCCATGTAGTGTGCTGTTGATGACCAGAACCCTTAAGGCTGGCACTGCTGCCTTCTACTACAGTTTTAAAGAGCCCTGTGCTCTGCTGTGTGGAGGCTGTCCCAATGCACTCTGCAGAGTGCCTCTTTTTTAGAGTGAATACGGTAAAGCTCTGCACTCTGGTAGCGGGCCAGTGGAGCGCGTTTTCACTCGAGCCTCAGTCAGATGTAGTTGGAGCAGTTCTGCGCGTGGAGGTGGTGTTCACCTGGGCTGCTGTTCCGGCATTCTGGGCCTCCGTAGCCCCCCCGCCCCCTCCGGAGCCCCGAGGCTGAGACCGTACCATGGGCAGTTCAGGGAGCAGAGCGTGCCTTAGCCCTCACTGCTGTGGCGAACCGGTAAAGGACTTGTGTCTGTTATTTGTGTGCTGTGGGAGTAGGGGAGATGGGACAGGGACTAGCGCTCCATTACAGGAGGTGATGATTTGACTCATCTGTTCTGTGACTGATCACTCATTGTCCTTTGAGGATCTCCTTGGTGCTGTCCCCGAACTGCTCTGAGGGAAGTGGCTCCCGGACAGTACCGGACCTGTGGCGGTACTCCTCCGTTTGGTGTTAGTGGTGCTTTTTGTGGTCTGGTATGGATCCGTTAATGAGGAGTAAACGGTGTGTTTGGCTTCGTTCTGCGTCAGACCAGGAGGCAGATGGGAGCTCTGCCACTGCAGGGCTGGTCTCTCTCCACTGTAGAGAATAGAGGGAGAGAAAGAGCCAGAAAGAGGAAACGGGCAGAAAAGATGGAAAGGTTTCTTTCTCAGCTCAGGCAAAGAGATTTCTTATAATTTTTCTTCTCCATGTGCTGCATTAGCTGGTCAAGTAAATGCACTGTATTTGGATGCGGTTTTATGTAAAATAATATTGAAATGAAATGCATGAAATGCAACTAGAATCATTGGCTCAGTATCCTCTCAGTGAAATTAAGGGGACGTGGGAGCTTTCAAGAGCAGCTGGCGTCTCTCATTGAATTTCTCAGAGTGGTGATTTTTCAGTATCCCTATTGAGAGCAATTTAACCACCCAATTTTTTAGGGTCCTCATATTGAACTGTTGTGCGACCATACCAATTTCCAGAGGAGTTCTTTAAAAAAAAACTGCTGATTAAGTGTCTCTGTGTCGTCCCCAGCGAGATGAAGCCATGAAGCAGCGGAGAGACCTGTCCCAGGAGCTGATCACCCTACAGGGCCAGCTGGGTAAGAACAGACATGCCACAAAGACACCTGGAACTTCTCTGGGGTGACACAGGTTCTGATCTGGGATCAGCTTGCCCATTAGTGGGGAATGCCAGTAGAAAAACTCCCTCAAGATCGGTGTTCCTGGGACACTTCACCCCCGGAGCCAACCGTAATCATGCCCAAAACAATACTTTAATATGTTTCCTGAAACACACCACACCGATAGCGGCTTAATGCTGCTGGTATGTGCGTCTCGGATCGGTCGCAGTTAAAACACTTAGCATCCGGCACCGAGCCAATCCATCTGTAGGAGTTGGGTCTGCCACGACCAAAGCAGGATTAATAGTCTTTGCGTTGACAGTGATGTCGTGTTTGTAGCTTGTGTGGGGAAAGCGCTGAAATCATCTTTGTGACCAAGTCTAAATAAAAACAAAAACCATAGCTTCCGTGACTACAAATGAGCTTAATGAGCAGCTTTATTCTGTCACAAGCTCCAAATATCTGACAGCCAGTGAGCTGTTCTTTGCCAGACCCTGTTGCTCTGTCACTCCTTTTTATCAGCCTTGTAATTGGATTCTGATCCATCGCTCCTCTTCTGGCATGTTCTGTCCTCCAAGAACAGGATGGACACCTAGAACAGACACAGTGTGAGTGACTGACATTTTCAGCCCAGTCTCTGTTCTGAGTGGTGGTTAATGGAGGTTAACGTTACCTTGGGGGGGCCCCCAATGAGGCCTGTCTGGGCAGAGTAGGCTCCCTGTGTTGGGATGCCCCACAATCCCAGGCATGTGTGTTTTAAAACCCTTTTCACTCATTAATAAAAAATGTAAATCAGTTTATTATTATTATTATTATTATTATCATCTTGTCAGACTTTCCAGTGGACTATTGAGATGACTGACTATCCCCTCTTTTATAAATATTTATAACTGAAACTGATCACGCTTCTGAAAACTGTGTGACACAGGTTTTAAACATCATGTCTTACCCACACTGCCTGCAGCTCCTGGTGCCACCTCATATCCCTGTGAGAACTGGGATGTCAGTTGATAAAGGATAGTAACTATCAGAGAACCTGGGATGTAGTTCCAATCCCTGACCTCCCCCAGCGAAAAGAAGAAGCCATCTGAAAAGGCTTAAGGACACACCCACTCTAGAATGGCCTTGGACACGCCCCGTCATGGCCATGCTGCTGCGGTTTATGGGCTGGAGTATTCACCCTCTAACTCTCTTCTGTTCCTGTGTGATCTGAAAGCCTCCAGCTCAGTTCTGATGCGGTGGTTTGACCGGGGGGGGGGGGGGGGGGGGGGGGGGGGGGGGGGGGGGGGGGGGGGGGGGGGGGGGGTCTGTGTGGGCCCCCTGCCATGTGTGTGGTCCGACGGCATGCCTTAGCCTTGGGACCAACGCAGGACTCTGTCATTAACCCCAGTGTATCGGCTGCGTAGGCCGTTCTGTAGGCCAGTGGGAGCCCCCCCCCAAGACCTGTTCAGACACCCAGTAGTCACTGGTGCTGTTGGTGCCTGGTACATTACAGGAGTCATACTGGGAGGACGGGTTGTTCCTGAGCCCAACTTGTTTAGTAACTGCCGTTTATAGTCCAAATGGCTTCCTACTGGGTCCCTGGTCAAACGTAGTGTACTATTTCATATGGAATAGGGTGCCAATTGGGACAGTCTTTATTAATCAATCCCTCAGGCAGTATACCATGTCGACTGATGTCACCAGACCACTCAGTGGCTGGCTAGTTATAGCATACTAATTTGTCAGTTTGGCACGCTGCCAGAGTCACCATAAACTCACTTCAGTTTATTCCCCTTTGTCAATATCAAATACGAGAGTATGGCACAGTTCTGCCTCACCACCTGCAGGGAGCATTTAAAATCCCTCAAAGCCGTCAAGAAGACCAAGACGGATTTTAAGATGTGGCTGACGGAGCCCCAGATGGGCCCTGCGATGTGTCTCAGTATGACGAATTCGCCTGGAAAGGCTCCTGCGACGACCGTATCCTCTGTCATACATCGTGCCTGTGGAATGCAGGAGTGGGGTGCGTGCCACGATCGGATGAATAGGCCCGGTATTAGTTTGGGCTCCGTCTCCGTGTTGGGCTGACGTTTGACTCTTTTTCCTCCTGGCGTTAGGTAAGCGTTCGACTGTGGTGTATGGCAGGCGGTGCTGGAGCGAGGCTGTGGTAGGAGGGATTGGCTGGCTGCGGGAGTACGCCGTGGCCTCATATGCCCTGTCTGCACTGCACTCCGCTCCTTCCCTAGAATTCCTCCGTCACTTGTTTTTCTCATTTCTGCTGCTCGCTCTCGTCCCATAGAGATTGGAGCAGGTATTGAGCCATGCGGAACTGAACTATACAATATTTTAAAGTGACAGGCTTTAGTTTGTGCCCCGGGCTCTGTTTTCACATTAAGTATCATTTATGCCTGTGTGTATCATTAAGTATATGCCTGTGTGTACATAGAGGATGGATACCATTTTGTCACTGTCCAGTACAGTTTTAACTCAAATTAAAATGATTCGTTGGTGGTTGTGAGGATATATTTTAGGGGAAAATAGCCACAGAACAAAATCATGAATGATTGTGGGTTAGTTCTGAGAGTATTTCTAGATGGACTGCTTGGAAAGCAGCGATGTGGGAGTCATGGCCGTTACACGCCACTACTCGTGTCAAGGGCCAATCCCTTTGCACCATCCTCTGTCTTTGACAAGTGAATGCCATCCGATCAGTGGTCTGTTTTAAATGTACACTACACTGCTCTGTGGTATTCATTTTGGTCTGAATTCCGGTCAGATTGCATACGTTTCCTTTTCTGACGCATGATTGCAGAAGGGCTGTGGACCTGTAATTAGAATGATTTACCTGGCGGTGCCAGTTGGAACCAGCCAATAACACCCGTCCTCCCCTGCCCACTTTGAAATAGATCAATAGGGCTGTTCTCTACATCCTGGTGGTTTCGTGTGTCAGGATCTACATATAGACACCAGTCCACTCACAGCCCATTCTCCTGTCATCACCACGGAAATCCTCCCAGGCTGGCGAAGCTGCTGCTGGGCATGTACACTGGCATGCACAGTCTGCCGGCAGCATGGCACCGCATGTCGGTGCCCGCCACAGCCGTGTCTCCAGGTTGACCAGGCTGCAGAGGTGGCGTGGCAGAACACGTGGTTTATATTCGGCAGCGGTGAAGGCAGCCTCCCCCTGTTCAAACTGTCCTACTGACCTCAGCGTCTGCTATAGGACAGGGGTAAGTCAGCATTACATGCTCTGGACACAACACTGACTCCAGTCTGTTGCCAAAGTGTGTTTTTCATGAAGCATGGGTATGTTTTCTTCTTGCCAGTTGCGCTATGTACTTTGGCCAGAGCCTGGCATTGGGTAATCCATCTTTTGTTTTTATGTGTTTGACTTTCCAATGCTGTGTTTCATCACACAGCCTCCAGCGGGTTGTTCCCCGAAGCCTTCCGTGCCCCTTGTGAATGCAGGCTTTTAACTTGTATTATTTCCCTTTGGGCAGAACTGACAGAATTAAATGTCACTGACATTTACACGCAGAGCCTTTTTCCTCAGTAAGCAACTGCAAAATGTCACCGTCACTGAATTTGAACAAATCTAATAATCGCGACATCAAGACATTGAATGTTCAAGTTAGTTTGATAGTCCTGTCGTTAAACCCCACGGTCCTCTCAACCCCTGACTGTTGTGTTGGCATCAATAAGAGAAGACAAAGCAACACACTGTCAATTAGAAGATGGTGTTCCTTCCCTCTGCTGTGAGCCCTATCAACATGCAGTGACCTCTCCTCACTCTTGGGAGTGTTTGGAGCAGGAGGATATGAGGCCTTCCTCGTCACGTTAATCTGTTCCATTGTCCCTGCAGAGAGCTCGACCCAGTCGTGTGAGCGTTTGGAACAGGAGAAAGATGAGATACGTGGGGTTTTGGAGGGCGTGCTCCAGAGGAGACAGGAGCAGCACCACGAGGAGATGGCCCAGCTAGAGGAGAGGCTCAGGGACTTCTACCAGGCCCAGTGGGACCAGATCCATCTCACCTATCAGGAGCAGGCTGACCAGTACAAGGCCCTCATGGAGCAGCAGGTACAGTAAATCAACTGAATTAATCTAAAATGGCTGCCATGTCCCTATACCGTGCACTACTTTAGACCAGAGCCTTATGGGTCTGGGATAAGAGTGGTGCCCTGTTGACTGGTTGGCTGTCAATGTCATAATAACGGTTGGTGCACATTGAGAGAGCCAGAAGGCTGATTCGGAATGATAGAGCAAAAATGACAAAAAAGCTGCACATGTAGGGTGGCTCATTTTTGCTTAGTGAATCGTGTTATTGATGACTTCTCTTGAGGGGCTTGAACTCATGTCGCAGCAACGCTAATATGGATAGAAACCTCTAGCTAGCTAAACAGCAACTCTCAGAATTTATCGGGAGACAGGTTGTTGTCATTGTGCTAATGTATTTGTTTTCAATATACCTTTGGAGACTACATATTGCATGTTGTCCTGACCATTTTTTGCATCAGTTGTGTAGCTGAACAATCAGTGTCTATTAAGGGAGGTCATTGGGAATGCAGTCAGCCAGTGGGCAAAGGGACTGTGCTCTGTTCTTTCTATTTCCTGGAGGCCAGTCCTTTTTATTGCCTTCAATCTGTTATTCTTTAGATCATTATAATGTAAAGGTGAAACAACTAGGGCTGGAAAATAGTGGAAGTTTAACACTTGCACACATTTATGCCTGAATCAGAAATGTGCAGGTTTCCTTGAATGATTGCTCATAGCTGTGTACCTAGCACAGAGGCACAGACAGGGATACAGCAGCTGCCAGTGTACCGAACCAGACTACAAAAGAAACTACACGTGTGCCTTTTCAAAAGGAAAACCAATTGTAAAATGTTCAGTTATTATTGATCATATAACATCTACAGTATAATCCAATGGTCTTGTTTCTGGCGGTCCTAGTGGCAAATTCTAGTTGCATGCCCCCGAGCTGCCTTTCAGGATTCAGTCCAGTATCTGTAGGACAATGAGCTGTTTCCATCAGTGTCATCTGCTGTAATTCTGTTGAGTCATTCACTGAGCATACTACTCAGCAAGTCATTTCAAAGAAAATCAGTCATGGCAGGAAAACAGACGCCACTAGTAGTTCACAAATCAGACCGGGGGCATTTCTTGTGAGGTATTTCCAGCATGGAGCCTGTTTTGTCCTGACACTGACAGTTACTCTGCTGAGACTCTGTGAATTCTAAATGGCACCATATTCCCTTTATAATGCACTGCTTTTGAGACCTTTGCAATAGCAAGTAAAAAAACAAACAAATGGAAAACTAAATGCTGTCATATAAACTGATTTCAGTTATCTAAATCTGTTGTTCTATTGACCATTACTAGTAAGTACCGCTTATTTAGTGAAGTAGCTATTAACCCTCAGTGAAGCACAAACATATTGCCAGCATCAGGTCACAAAATGCAACAGTGCTTCTTCCAGAAATAAATGGCCGTATTCATAGGAGAAAAATAATTTGCTTTTTAAGTTTAATGGCAGAACAGACGGTCACAAGTGGGTGCAAATCTGCTTTCACAGGCTCTAAAGGAGAGCCTCTGACCAGTAACCAGAGGGTTTGAAGGACAAATCCCTTTGTCATCACATCTGTTGTTCTGTTCTTGAACAACATCATTAACACAATTAACTCTAACTTGTAGAACATGGTGCTTGCAACACCAGGGTTGTGGGTTCAGTTCCCTGGAGGACCATTATGAAAATGCATGCACTCTAAACTGTAAATCACTGTGTCTGTGTGTGTCTTAGGACTAAAATGATCAGGCCCTCCATTGTCCTTCTGTGATTATTCATACTGCACATTTATTTACAATTGTTGATGTTGCTTTTGTTACTGATCGTGACTGTTTCTTTCCTTTTTGAAGATGGCAGAGCTGAGATCAAACCATGAGTCCTTGAAGCTGGAGTTGGAGGCCAACCACTGTCAACAGATCGAGTGTGTAAAACAGCGGTATGAAGACTCACTGGAAGGTATTCAACCTTTTATTTACACAACTCTGTTTCTCATCTACCTAATCTACTGAGGTTTCTGCAAGGTCAATGTCAGCACTGGCATGAGTTAGGACTTTTAAGCTGTTAAGCTAGAAGTATTTATGGTCTGAAGCAATCGTTTACATTGTGCATATAGTTGTGTTACACTATAAATGTCTTCCAGAGCTCCGGAAAGCTCATCAACAGGATCTGCAGTCATTGGATGAAACACTGAAGGAAACAGAAGCCACATTATCTGTAGGTTTCATCTTTGAAATGTTCACATATCAAAATACTGTAGGTTCTTCTAATTTGCTCTCAGGAGAGCAGTTAAGAACTTAATAGTATCCTCATGATGTGTCTTCTGTAGGGAAAGATTCAGGAGCTCACAGAGGAAAACACAGCCCTGAACCAGACGCTGAAAGCCGAGGAGGAGCGGAGGAGGGAGCTGGCTGAGAGAGACGTGGTACTGTCTTCACAATATCCCTCACTTCCTTTAGAGTCTTACAGACCACTTCAATACAGATCCATGATAAACCGCACTGCCCTATCCTTCATTTAAGATAGTGATACAGGCCACTGACCTGTAGCAAATAGTTTCATCAAAATTGTCTTGGTCCTACGCTGGAATCCAATCCACTTTCCTGGTGCATTGCAAGGGCCATAGAGGAACACCTGTTTTCAGTATGTCCTAAATAGGCCTTTGGGGCAGATCCAGTGGTAAAGTATCTGAGGTAAAGTAGTGCTCAATGAAATAAATAGGGTGCCACTTCCAAGAGGTTGTGTTACTCCACCTACTGACGGTCATGAGGAGTGCTAAGTGGCTGTCCTATCAACATACTGACAATGCACACGCACAAGGTCCACTAAGCAGACAATAAGTACCCTGGCAAGAGCTGCCTGGGGACTGTTGGTCTTCTGGTCTGTTGTTAAAACACCACTTTGTGCTGGGTTATGTGAATGTACTGTGGGGGTCTGTGGCCATATTAATGAACCAATGCAGTACTGTTTGTTTTTCCTTTACGATTGTTACTGAGTCTATTATATACCACCTATATGCATAATTCAAAAAACTATTTTTATTAAAGCAAAAAGATGCTTTTTTTAATGAAATAGATAACTGCCCTGTCATTTAATTTAAACAGGTAGTTTTTTTCTGCCTCCCTGCAACATGGGTACAGTTAATCAATACTAGCTGTAAATGATCGACAACCAAAGAGAGCAATTCCATTAAAATGTTGCTTCTCAGGGGCCAAGAATAATGTTTTTCTTTTGTCAAGGCAAAAGTGCTTTATCTCACGTTAGGTTCTAGTTCTGTTGCTTGCTAAATTTATCCCCAGATGAAAACATTTGAGAACTGATAGGTAATAAAACCATCTATTTTCTTTAATGTTCACCTGCTGAGTGGTCACTGACATTTTCTGACTTGCTGTCGTTTGGGGCTTTTTGTCACCAATAGAAATAGCACCCCCTATTGATTGGTTGTGGGCTTATGGTTCTATCAATGAAAACTATGGACAGATGCAAAACCCCTGTGGAAGAATCAGCCTGAAACCTTGGGTATTGGCTACTTGTGATAGGTTGAATTGATATTTTGATGCAACAATTTGCCTATTTGTTTTTACTAGAAATGTTTTGTAGTTTACTGAGTGTAAGTCAGCTGGTTGTGATGTTCCAGAAGGACTCCCACACCCTATATCTGGAGCAGGAGCTGGAGAGCCTTAAGGTGGTGATGGACATCAAAAACAAACAGCTGCACCAACAGGAACATAAGCTCATGCAGATGGACAAACTGGTGAGAGCACAAAGCACACTCACACTCCCTGTCAATCACTTGCAGTTCATCAGTCAACTGTAAGACATGCTTTTTTTAAAATGTAGTCTTGCATGTTTAATGTGTTGTTTTTCGACAGATGGAGAAAAACGTTAAACTGGACGAGTGCCTTAAAAAGGTCCAACAGGAGAATGAGGACCTGAAAGCGCGCATGGATAGACATGCTGCTCTGTCCAGGTGAAATGAATCTGCTACTTCTGTCAGGTATTCTTACTGTGTGGTTTTCTCCTTTCTCACTGTTGTCCTGACATCCCGTTCCAGACAACTGTCCACAGAGCAGGCCATGCTGCAGGAGTCGCTCCACAAGGAATCCAAGGTAAACAAGCGTCTGTCCATGGAGAACGAGGAGCTCATTTGGAAGCTCCACAACGGGGATCTCAGCAGCCCCCGTAAGATGTCTCCCACCTCCCCCTCCCACCACCCCCTCAGCCTCCAGTCGCCCCGCAGCTCTGCGGTCTTCACCAGCCCCGTCCAGTCGCCCCGCAGCTCTGCGGTCTTCACCAGCCCCGTCCAGTCGCCCCGCAGCTCTGCGGTCTTCACCAGCCCCGTCCAGTCGCCCCGCAGCTCTGCGGTCTTCACCAGCCCTCCCGTCTCACCCAGATAACAGAGACTCACCGCTTCCAGGAAGCAGCCTCTCCCTCTCCTTCCTAACTGGGCCGAGTCATCCTGCCGTACTAAAGAGCTGTGTTCGCTGACAGGGATGGCCGCATGGCACCCGCAGATGACTCAGTATTCCTGAACAGATCGATCTCCTTTAAAGACTTTCAGTGACTATGAGACTTTGTTGCACAGAAGCACTTACTGAGCGAGGCCAGTCCTTGTTCTCTGTTGGCCTTTCTTGTCTTATTGTAGGAGGAAACATAGATATCTCAGGATTTGTATATAATAAGATCATATTTTTGTTACTATTCTTCTCAGTGGTTGACAACCTCTTGTTGCCGGTTTTCCCTCAAGTCTCTGTCGCTCGCTTCTGCACGCACACACACACACACACATATATACATACACTCAAAATGCTGTGGGAAGAGTGTTCTTGTTCTGTGTGTTGACAGTCAACATGTTGCTATGAGAATCAGCATGGCTATAATTCCAAAAATAACATTGAATATCCTCTGACTATGAATCTTACATTGATCATTGGGTAAAGTAATTAAGGGATATGACAAATATAAACACATCAATCTACAAATGTACTTGGGACAGGTAACTGGAGCTTTCACAGTAAATGGAACTGCGGAATCCCCATACATGAATTCACCTTCATGTCGGATAAGGAATCATGTTTTGGGTTTTTAAAGGTTTATTATTGGGCAGTAAATTTAATGGTAATTAATGGACAATCTCCTGTAATTATCTGCTTAATTGCTCAGTACTATAGGTTGGTGGTCTGACTTTAAGCTGTTTTTAATATTGGTTTTGTTAGTTTGTTTGACCATGGGACCAATGGAAAAAACTGCATGGTTGATAGCCTAGTGTCTCATACTCTCTGCTTCACCAAATCCCCCACCTGCGGCTTAAAGTTGAAAAGATGGCACTACAGTTCAAAAGCAAAGAGAAGGGAAGTGTGGTGATCTTGGTGATCAAAATGTGGAAATAATGTGGAAATAATTAGTGTGTTCTGTTTAAAATATGCAATTAATAAAGTCATGAAATCTAAAGCTGAGAAGTGTCTTTGTTTTCATGATTATGTGCTCTATTCTTATGCACTTTCTTGGTTTCCATGTTAAAGGCCAAAGCCCATGTGCTGAAACTAGATTTTGCATCCAGATACCTCTGCAATGTTTTGCACCATCATTATAAGTAAACAGTCCAGCTAATGAGTTTCTGTTGAGTGAAAGAAGTGGAAAATGCAGCGTGTCACTCTGGACCAAAATACAATCTGGGACGGCATTTTGCATTCCACATACGGAGCTCATTAGGAATGAAGCAGGGCACGCACTCTGCTGCTCACTCTGCTTCTACCTCAACCCGGAGACACAGCAGAAGCTTCTCACGTGACCGTTCTCTGTCATACTCCCAAAAGCATGCAATTTTATTCCCTTTTCCTGCAGAAGTGATAAGTGCGGGCGTGTAACATCTGTCCTGAAGGCCCAAGGAGAGCTTAGCCACACATCAGAGAGGATGTAAAGAAACAGTAGGAATAGGTCTTTAATATGTCCTCTGACACACTGAGTAAATGTGCATCTGCCTAAGCTGGTTACATCCTGATTTCTATATTGATATTTACATTCAGATATTGTCTGTATATCAGACCAAGTCAGTCTTACACTAGTGAAACTAGTATGCTTCCTCTCTGCTTGCCTTATTTTTCAATCAGCCCTAGCAAAGTGGCAAACATCTACTCGAGCTGCAAGGTGCCTAGCTAACGGTAAGGATTTCAAATAGCCACGAAAGGGGAGTGCTGCGTTTCCAGATTCTTCTTGTCTCCGGCGTCTGACTAGTAGGTTCGAACACTGGTGGCCACGGCGGTCTCTCCGTTCTTGTTCTTGGCTCTACAGATGTATTTCCCAAAGTCAATGGTCTCCAGGTCGTCAACGGCCATGACGCTCTGGGAGATGCGCGTAGTGTGTGCCATTCCTCTGTTGATCAGCCTCCAAGAGTCACTCACAATGACAGGACGGAGGCCCTGAGCACAAAGACAGGACTGAGTTAGTGTCCCCACACCAAATGGAGATGAGTAACAAATTCCCTGGACTGGTAACAAGGAGAAATGTGGAAAGTAGGTATTTGACTGGTTTGTCAAAATTACAGAGACAATCAACAGTTTCAACCCCAATCGGGGATGGAGCTGGAGAATCCCTACAGCTAAGGACTTTGTTTGCAATTGTGTTGAATTGAGCTTGAGGCATTTCTTAGTAAGATTTTTCAAGGTACAGTATAATGCCTTTTGAAAGTATTCTGTTCCCTTCATTCTTCACATTTTGTGTTATTCAAAACAATTATAACATTGTTGATAATGTATTAGATATATAGCCATCCATCTATATGCAATACCTCAATGTCAATGCAATAACATGATTTAGAAGCTTGTGCAGATCTATTGAAAATAAACATATTTCATTTCTGTAATAATTTAGACCCTATATTCAATACTTTGTAGAAGTGCCTTTGGCGGCAATCAGACTTCCCCTCTTTTTGTTTATGCCTATGCCAGGTTTGCATCACCTGCATTTTGGCAGTTTCTCCCAGTCTTCCTTGCAGATCCTCTTAAGGCCTGCCAGATGGATGGGGTGTGTCTGTGAACAGCAAGGCCACTCAAGGACATTCTAATCAGTTCCAAACTTCAGTTCCCAGTGGTGGAGCACACTGTGCTTCTGGGAACAAGATACACTTCAGCATTTTTTTTAACCTTCCCCAGATCTATGCTCAATTTGATCATGGAGATTTCCTTGGATTTCATGTCTTGGTCTTTGCTCTGATATGCAGTGTAAAGTATTGGCCCAAGACTGGTGTGCCACAGGTGGACTCCAGGTGCTACAATCTTCTTAAGGGTGACCAAAGGACGCAGGATGCATCTGAACTCAATTTGGACTTTTGGAGGTGTATTGTGTGTAGATTGATGGTGAAAACAAAACATTTTGATACATTTTACATTCAATTTGTAACATAACATGTCAAGAGATAGGTGTCTGAATACTTTCTAAAGGCATTGTATATAAGTATTTTTTATTTAGCAACTGCAAATTTAAAATCCTACTCCATCTGAAGTGATTCGCCTTCAAGCGTCTCTGAGAAAGAGTAATCCGACTCACCTGGCCAGGATAGGTCCAGGTGAAGCTTATATCCACATCCGGCTCCCCCAGAACAGTGCAGGTGATATTGATGTTGTCTCCTCCCCTGGCAGAGGAAAGGGAGGCTTGAATGGTAACGTACGGTGGACCACTGGGCACTGTCACAGGAATTCAGAAAGGACAAACCACACAATTAATCTGGATGTCTGAAACAAACCATGTTATTGTCCGAGCTCTGTCCTGCTGGCTGAGTGGTTACAGCTGTCACTGACCACCATTGTAACGCGCAGGAGTCATTAAAGTAATACTTAAATTTGAATTCGATTAAAATAGAAATTGAAGTTTTATATATTTTCTATAGGTTTGTAAACTCTTTTTTGGTCATCTTTCATACATAAGGTTCACTCCGCATGCCTCTTAAAGCAGAGACTGATATCACCTGAACTGTTTTATACATTCCCCACTAAAAGCAGCCAAAGTGAGTCCATGTTTCCACTGCCTTGGCCATGTCCCACTTAAAGGAGAACAATGGCAAATATCTGTACCCCTCTGACTTACTATGGCTGTCTGTCCGAGATTAATGCACCTCGTGTGTAACTTTTATTCATCTTATGAAAGATTTTAAAAAAAACAGGTATTTCATATTTTCCTTGGTTGGCGTGTTTTCACAATGTTTTTTTCTGGTGGATGTCAAATGGCGCCACTGTATGTTCTGTTTTAGTAACCATTGAAAAAATACCTGCAATATATTTTGCCAAAATGGTTGCATTAGAACATTTATGGGTGGGTTATTTGTGTTTAATGTAGAAAGGGTCTATATACATCTCCATCTTCCTCAGAGAAATCAGACCTGCCTGTATTTGTCTGTGTAATTGAAAGGGCAGTTTCTTAGATCCAATCTGCAGTGAATAGTTCCCTATTCACTTCAGTTTATTGGCTCTGACCATGGCCCGTAGGAGGCCACACAGGTGCATGTGCCACATGAGCACTGACAAGAATTCATCCGAGTTCGTCTGTCTGTTGACAACCAATGTTTGACTTGTGTTTGTGTGAAGCTACATAAACCCCGGGTTCATACCCTCCACGTAAAGCAGCTGGTACTTGTTGGAGATCTGTGGGTAGGCCTTGGTTACGGCCATGCAGTAGAACACTCCCTGGTGCTCCGGGCTCGGCTTCTGCAGGACGAAGCCCTTGGTTGGGTTGTAGGTGACCAGCGTCCCGTCCACTTCCATCTCTTCAGGGGGAACCTCTCTGTGCAGCGACACCTTGGCCAGTGGACTGGTCACACGGCAGGGGATAACGGAAGGCCTGTCCGGACGCAGGTAGACAATCTCAAAGTAGATGGCAGAGGGGACAAACAGATTGTCCTTGTCTGTTTAGAGGAGACATGGGTAGAGAGGATATGAAGTGAGATCTTGAATTTCCACAAATCCTCTATTGTAAGTTCAATCAAAGGACACAGGATGAATCAGAGTGTTCGGACAACGGGTCTGAACACTTGTGTACATATACAAATAAATGGGCACACATTTCTAAATACATCTTTCAGGTTTGTCTTTATGGCCTATTGTGTTAAGTTGATGTTGATGGATGACATATATTTAATTCATTCGGGACAAAACCATGTAAAGAAAGCAAAGGGGTCTAAATACTTTCCAAAGGCACTGTATATAAAAGTTAAAATCCTTAATGAACTCATTGCTAGCTATGCTGAAGACACTTACAGGCTATAAGTTAATGGTTAATATTAATATCTTATAACAATAAAATGTAAGCGATGCATTGGATATATCAAACAACATGTCCCAGTGGAAATGCGCCACTCACCTGTGAAGAAGATGTAAGTGCTGGAGATATGATCCGGGTCTTTCAGACACTCCGATCCGACACAGAGTATGACCCAACAACTGTAGGTCCCCGTGTCAGCAGCAGAGGGCGACGTCAGGATCAACTGGCTGAACTTGTCACCCTGCTTGATGCTGGGGGCCAGAGAGGAACCCCACTAATGTTACGTCTAATAAAATGTTGGTGTATGATCTGCTACAAGTATCGCATTTCAGCAAAGAATCTCTTCATCAATTGTCTCGTTCCAAATAGCAACCTGTTCCTGTCGTGTTTAGTGCACTGCTTTTGACCAAAATCCCAGTCAAGATGTGCTGCACTAACTATGGAATAGGGTGCCATTTGGGACTCTGGACTCTTGGGGTCACCTGAGTCGGGAGTCATTGAAGGTGTCCAGGTAGGTGGGGTATGACCAGCCAATGTTGGTGCCTTTACAGCGCAGCTCTATGTCCTTGCCAGGGGTCAGGCTCACATTCTCTCCCAGCCTCAGGAAGCGGCCCTTATCCAGGACTTGGGTCAGGATGGACTGGCCTCTTCCTCCCGCGTCCTTCTCCTTCAACTTTGGATAGCGAACCTTGACCCGCTTACCTCCTGGCCTGATACGGTTCTCTCCTGCTTCCTTCCTGCGTTTCACCTGCTGGCAGGCTCCTACACCATCAGAGACAGGAGGGCCAGGGTCAGAAGCATAACAACAGAACCACCCCAGAACATGTCCATCAGAGACAGGAGGGCCAGGGTCAGAATCATAGCCACAGAACCACCCCAGAACATGTCCATCAGAGACAGGAGGGCCAGGGTCAGAATCATAGCCACAGAACCACCCCAGAACATGTCCATCAGAGACAGGAGGGCCAGGGTCAAAATCATAGCCACAGAACCATCCCAGAACATGTCCATCAGATGGGTAGTGAATTCTGCACTGTGCACATCTGGAAATCTACTCAACACTACACAGCTGTGTCAACAGCAGCACAGGAAACATGGGGGTTTTCATTACTGGCACAAAATGTCCAGACCTCAACCACCGCAACTCTGCTCTGACTGCAGTCTATTGCATTTAGTGTGATAGATGGCTTTATATATAAGTTGAATCTGTAGTTTGGGGGTATGTTTGTGCTGATATGTTGCACACTGTGGACCAAAAATGTCACAGGTACATCAGAGACAGGATTTGGCCACATTGTGAACATTCCAAACTGAGTTATGGTGTTTTCATTTTCTGCATTATGCGTTTGGAAAAAAGAGGTCTCTCAAATGAAATGCACGTTAATTGACAACACCTGTTGCATGCCCTAAATGTTACTGTTAAAGTTCTGATAAAACATGTAACTCACATCGTATGTCATAAAAACATACTTCAGGAGACTTGAAATGTGATGAAAGATTAAATATGTATATTCTTTGTTTAGACATTTCCAGAGGGATGAAACAACACAGTAAAAAAACGTTTCCCAAAGCCACGTAAAAGAAATGCTGATCCCAGTGTTTTCCATTGGCTAAGTTTTCATGGTTCCCAATAACACCGATCTGACAATATTAAAATACTTCTCCAAGATCGCTGTGAAGCACTTATGGTAGAATCACCCGAAATCCCAGTTTTCAGACTCAGATTAACTCACAAAGAAGAAGCAAACACGGAGGAGAGACATGACATGGAGGATCAGAATTACTCACCATTTTGGAGCTCCACCCAGAGTATGGCTAGAGTTAGGAGGACCAAGCGAAGTTTCATGGTGAGACTGGACAGAATGGCAGATGAGGGGTTGTAGAGGGGCTCTATTGGGCCAGAGGGGCAAGAGGAACAGCGAGAGGTACCCAGCAGAAGAGAGGTCAAACCTGGGTTGTAAGCTGCCTGGAACACTGCAGGCTCCAGCAGCCCTGTTTAGATTAACAGCTCCATCCTCCTCAGTGGAAAAAAGGAAAACAAGAAAGGGAAATCTCCAGTTCTCCTGCTCGTTACCTCTCTTTTTCAGCAGTGAATAAACATGCTCTTACGCCCTCTTGTGGGTAATGGGAAACTCTGTCACACCGCTCATCAAGAGAGCAACACATTCAGTAAACCTACATACGATATCAAAACCCAAATAAAAAAGTGTTTATATCTCCAAATGTTATATTACTATCTAATATTCACAACAGACAACACTTATACTTTCCTCAGTAGGTTATCACAAAATACTTAGAATCCACTTCCACACAAACTGGTCTTAATTACAAATACATTTATTGGCATCGGTGTAGTTGTTAGTAAAGGCAATTTAAAATTCTGCAATTATTACTTAATGAGTACATGTACAGAAGATCATTCAGTTGATATTTTAATAAGCTACTACAAACTCTACCTACAGTATGTTGGCAATCACTGATCTTGGTCCTCGGGAGGCAATGTCCTCTGCTCTTTTGTTCCACATTTAATAAACCTAACTCATTTTAAATTGAATTTAAATCAATGTATGTAAAAGAAAATTCTGTTGCAGTAAATTATCATGACATTATATAATATACAACCTCAATTACTTAGCATTCAAGAAGATCAAAAATGTATATAATAATCAATAAAAATAAAGGTTCAGGATTTATCAATACTAGAGGATGAGTTGACTTTACTATCACATTACAATTCTAAGATCTTTACCACTTGATTAATTGCAACATAACACTAAAATACTTCCATAGTTTTGCAAAAATCTGGTAACTTTTCAAAAGTTCCCAAATGTTCTTCTCACTGTGGCGATTTTAGTACCATTCTTACTAGAGAGATTTACACAGGAATTCCCATTTTTTTTTATTGAAAAACAATATCTCTCTTGCAGGTCATTGAAACCAAAGTATAGTTACAAAATAGAACTAATAAACATATGGCATATGAAAATTTAAAACTAGAAGGCCGATAAGAGAGGCACATTTTAAATACTGACTAAGGGTACGATATGAATGTTAAAAAATATTTTTTATATAACAGCAAGTTTAAGTTTAATTTCTTGAGAATAATATTATTAACTGTCCCTGGGATTTAATCTTACCAAATATGTATGGCACATATTTTCTGTGATGTGCTAAGAAATTATTCATAAATAGTGGAGGGATTAACTGGCCTAGATCATGATGTCATGCAATGGTCAATTATTCATGACAGTCCAGCCTACAGTCTGACAACAATTACAAATTAATAGACAAAATAATCTCTTAAAATGACTTCAGGAGAAAAAATGAACTTGTCACTGTGCTTGATGCTGGGGGTCAGAGGGGAACCCCACCAATGTTACGTCTAATAAAATGTTGGTGTATCATCTGCTAGTATCGCATTTCAGCAAGGAATCTCTTCATCAATTGTCTTGGTCCAAATAGCAACCTGTTCCTGTCGTGTTTAGTGCACAGATACAGTTTTTATACGTTGTAAAAAATACAACACATAAAAACTGTATCTGTAAGGAAAGAACAGAAGTAATTATCATATTCTCTCCATTTCAAATCCATACAATGTTCGCAAAGCATGATTGTAATAATGACTGACACAGCAACACATCCAAGTAATCGGAATACATTTTTGAAGACTAGGTAAACTTGCGTTTGAGAAGAACATCAACGACACCTGTATCAAGAACATCAAGAAGTTAAATACAGTCCATAGAGGTTAGAAATCCTTTATAACATTACGGAAAACTAAATAAATCCAAGTCTAATAACACTTTCAGGAATTACATTCACTGGCAGTTAAATCACATCTGTTATTGTAATAAATTGCTATTCACAAGTTTGTTTACACAGAATATACATTCAGAATGCAGACGCTAGTTAAAAGCTGTGATTTAAGATTTATTGTACAATTCATGAACCCTTAGTTTTTTCTGCATATTTCTGTCAGAGAAAATGTGAGTGGCTCTCTAGCAATTTACTAATACTATAATAGTATAAAAAACTTTCTATTAACTAACCTACAACACTAAGGCAAAGATTCCAACAGCACACATATAAGACTGAGATGAGCGATAAGCAGCCACTGTTTTTGTGGCCACGAGATAAACTACATTACACAGTATATTGTAAAAAATACTCAAACATCTTGACAGTTTCCCATAAACTGTAAGAGAAGGTGATTTTATCAGCATATGATGGCACTTTGGGTCTCTGCCTGATGTCATTGTCCAATGGCTGTTCAAACAGGTGAGGGTTGGAATCTAGATCTACTGGCCAATCAGGTTGGTGAAATAATCTTAAATTTGGTTGCTTATGCACACATAATCAGAATTACCATGTCAAGGGCTCAGGGAAATGGTTTAATGCATCTGGGTAACATCTTATGTTGAATTCAGATTTTTTAGTGGCCACCCCCTGACCGTGGCCCATCTCTGGTCTAAAGACAATAGATTCTAACAGCAAAGAATGTATGCTTGATAAACCCTATTAGAGAAGAGAAAAGGCCACAAGATATCTGGCCAAAACCAAATAGGAAACCTTTCCACATCCATGTTAATAACAGTTATTTGCAAAGCTCTCATTTCCAGTATGACCTGTCTTCTGTCCAATATGGTGGACTAAGCTTGTAACGACCCTCCACCTACCAGACCAATCCGCATAAGGCAGCCTTTCCTAATTGGTCATGGTGACAGACATCAATCCCGAGGCCGCCTATTCGCTTAAAGTCACATGAACGCACCACTTGACACGGTCCCCGGGGAGAGCGATGAGATGGGGGGGTGAAGATGGCACATGGCTGTCTACTCTGTGCTTAACTGGGAACATCATCCGTGTGCTTGGAATGGTCCATCCTGGCTCGGGCAGTGAGTCGCCAGGCGACCTACTGGAGTCTCCGTGGGACATCGGGGCTTCAGAAATGACTGGTCTTCTCATGCTTGGCGGTGCTGCTGAGAGGGTCATGGAGCCTGCGCTGGCGCTCCACGCTGTGCCACATCCCATAGCCAAAGTAGATTACAAAACCTGGCGCGAGGAAGACAGGGAGAGAGACAGGGCCTGATTGGAAAAAGGCTTGCTCGTGTAGACGCCCAGGACGAGCCAGCAGATGAATATCCAAACATAATTGTGTGTGAGGCGTTTTTGGTACGCTATAAAAGCTCCGCAGTTGTCACGGGGCACCTACCAACAGCCATCCATATGGAGAAGCGTATCCAGGTGTCGCCACTCAGCTGGACCATCAGGTAAACATTGACAAATATACTCAGGATGGGGAGGAAAGGTATGAGTGGAACCTGCGGAGAAAAGAGAGACCGTCTAAACATCCATAAAACAGTGGATCCTCAACCTGTCAGCTCACCGCTTTCAGCTGAAACAGTAGGAATCCATTGTTGGAAAGAGGAGGGCCGTCAATGCGGCAGGCTAATTCTACCCAAAGGAAATGAGAGCATCTGTGTAGGTACCATGAACGAGACCTTCCTGTCGGTCTGGGGCTGTTGACAGATGAGAACCACACAGCCAATGAAGATGACCAGGGCCAGGGCCAGAGAACACAGGATCCAGGCCTCCATGTCGATGATGGCACGGCCATGGTAAGTAGTCAGAGCGCTGATCCCGCACACCGTCACCACTGAAGACAGACAACACACAGTGTTCAAGACAAAGATTAAAAATGACCCAAAGCAACGCACGGCCCAGCGGGGCTGCCCCTGCTAAGACAGCGTCGGATACAAACAGCGTCGGAGCAATGGGGACATTTTAGATGACCAGTGGGGATTGTCTGTAGATCAGCAATCTGACACAAACCTAAGAGACAGACCGCCATGTTGACCACAGAGGAGGACTGTTCGGTTGGAGCGGGTGGAGGTTTGAGGACGGTCTGTAGGACGGAACTTCCTCCCTTCAGCATGTCGAGCTGAGACTCGGACTCGGTCAGCTCTGACTCTCCTGGAGATGTTAGGCCCAGCTTCTCCCCGTTAAACCCCGGTTTCTCGACGGGAACGTCCGGCTGGTACCTGAATGCATGAGAAACACATGTGGTTTTCTGTTTCACAGGCAAAATGCAGCAACCTGTTTTGTCGTCATACTTTTCCTTTTACGAGACCATGCCCTTTAACTAGAATGTATGAGGGGAATAGTAAGAGCTGTGAAGGGTCCCTTATATGTTCGACTGAAAGGGCGTTGTCTATTCAATGCAAATCATCCAAATGCAGTATGGTGCCAAACCTGCTGCTCGTGTTTCTCAGTTGTGAAAAACTGTTACACCACAACATATTTTTCTACTTAAAATATTACCATATGTTACCTCAACATTACTGGTTAGTCTTGGTAATGTAAAATGTGAGAGCTACAACAGTGACTGTACCAGGGTAAAACACTGTTTGTTCCCTCTCCCGTTTGGCCACTAAACATACATGAGTCTTCTTAGTCATAATTTACTTTTTTTTCCTAAATACTTCTGAAAGGTATTTAGACTATGTTGACACAGAGACACGCTGTTCTGATTCTGTTTTCTGGCTGAGTGTTATTTCCCTGGACAACATTCCTCTGGAGGCCGTATAGCCAACAATTCCGAACAGAGGGTGTGTTTCTAGAGTCCCGAATCGCATGTAAAGAAAGATTGGGTAAACATCATCGGGAAATTATAAGCCGTTTCACCACCTCCACACAAACAAAGCTTTCAGACCCATCGCATCATAGCTCGGATTTAATAACATGAGCTGCACATCATTCTAATGAAAATAAATGACAGAATCAAGCTGCCCTACAGACAACAGTTACCACAGATTCGGGTAATACTGTACTGCGGTGTGAATATATTTTTTTAATGTTTTATTTTTTTAACACCATGACTGTGCACCTTAACACCATGACTGTGCACCTTAACAACATGACTGTGCACCTTAACACCGTGACAGTGCACCTTAACAACATGACTGTGCACCTTAACAATACGACTGTGCACCTTAACAACATGACTGTGCACCTTAACACCATGACTGTGCACCTTAACAACATGACTGTGCACCTTAACACCATGACTGTGCACCTTAACAACATGACTGTGCACCTTAACAACATGACTGTGCACCTTAACACCATGACTGTGCACCTTAACAACATGACTGTGACCATTGCACTATATGATTTTCTACGCACCATTTCACCATATGTGATGCGGATTTCCTGCCTAACCGATGTCCATTTTTGTACAGTAGATGAGGATTTTCAAAAGTTAACACCCTTATAAATTATTTCATTGTGGCTGATAATTGTCAAATTGAGAAACATAAATAAAACATCTAAATTAGACAAACCAACTCATCAATTAAATCCTGAAATGTATGAAATACTAAGTGTTTGATTATGGTTTTCAATAACATACTATAGATGCTTCCTCTGGAGGAAGGTCCACGCAAGGTCCACGCACTGTATATCATCCTGTATATCTTCTAATGTGTAATCCTGCAATTTCATTTTCCAAAAATAAGTTGTCCCATACTACTTTAAACAATGCCTTAAATTGTTTAGCAGAAGAAGCAAAACATGTAATGTATTTATAATCATTTGTGATTTTAAAATGGTTTTCCTGGTTGCAAATCCAAGCGGCGCAAATGACCAACGCAATTCAAGAATGATCTTTTCAGTGGACACAGCCTTTGCATGTATTACTGTACACCCAAAGATTTGGTGTTACCACGCTCCAAGCAAATAAACCACTGGAGACTAAACCACCATCAAAAGATAGAACTGAAACCGAGTAGTTAGTCTAAGACCTAAGTGTGCAGCGTGGACCATCACTCACCTGAGAATGAGAACACAAGCAGCAACCAGAGAGTAGGCCAGAAGAGTTCCAATGGACATCATGTCCACTAAGGCTTTCAGGTCAAAAAGGAAAGCCATTATCGCTGAATAAAAGGGACGAGACAAGACACAAATAAGCAACAAACTCTAAAAACACTCTCTGACGGTTCATTGGCCAAACTAAATCAACACAAATAACAGACACCGACAAAGAGGTCAATGAACCACAATACAACACAAATTCACATTATTACGTCCTCATCGATCATACAGCATCACAGATCTATTCTCCCCACAGACAGAGTGTTTGGATGGATGCAGTTCATGTTGCTGTTGCAGGCCAATAGAGGAACTGACGTTTAGCGTGTAATGATGCAGGTGTTATAATGAATTCCAAATCCCCACAGGGATCTGTACAAGAGGATTTATCTGGGACAAACCCCTGTCATCCGTTCCAGATGTGTGTTCTTTGGTGTGTGATGGCCTGGGGAGTTCTGGTAACTTTGCTGTATCTCAGCACATGTCCACAGTAAGGGACGGATCACCTCTGCATGGTTCAAACACAGACCCATACTGTCTCTCCACCAGGCACGTCTATCTACTTGTCCGGAACACTGGTACCAGCTGCCCTCTCAGTGCCTGTCCCAAGTCCCACACCCACCTCGATGAAGGAAGTCCCTTGAGGGAATGGTCTACTTACAAATCCAACTGTCATGGCCAAAGAGCATGGGCTACAAAAACAAATAAGTTCCACAGATTTGGCGGACTACATGGAGCCACCTGGTGTTTGAGTGTTTTGCTGGACATGTTTAGCCATGTCTGGATGTGTTACCCTGGAGCAGTAAATGCCAGCATAATTCCAAATTCTAAAAGCTGTCTTTTCATATGTCTAGATAGGTCCTAAAGTTCTATATCCCTGGTATGACCATCTTAAAACACTTCCATTTGTTATTTTTGTAGAAATGAATGGGTAGTCCAGGGGTGTTCAAATCTGGATCTCGGAGCCAGTTCTGCTCCATTTTTTCAATGCAAACCTCTAATTTGGGCCTGATTTAGGTCTGAGACACAAGGAATGTGTCGTTAATGATGAGGTAGAACAGAAGAACAGCAGACTCCTGAGTTGAATACCCCTGGCGTACATGTTGATCAGTTAGGAAAAAGAGGGGCCCAGAAAAGCTTACAATACAGTTGCCCTGAAGGACGGAAGCTGTTAGCACCCCACACTACTGAGAATCACTACTTTGTCCAAACAACAGCAAGGATATTCTGTGAAGAGAGGCTGATTGACTTGATATTCTTCCACCATCACCCACAGGTCATTGGCATGCAATCATCACCAGCAGGTCATTGGCATGCAATCAACACCAGTGCAGAATCAGAAGCATTCAACGATGACCAAACGTAACCAGAGCCGGGGAGATGTCACATCAGGCCCGATTCTCAGGAGCTTACCCGCGGTGGTGCCCGCTGCCATGGTGGCAGCCACAGGCGACTGGCGCTTACTCACTTGGGAAAGAAATTTGAACAGTAAGCCATCTCGTGCCATGGCAAAGAGAATGCGGGGCAGAGGGAACATGGAGCCCAACAGGCTAGGGAAAGAAAGGGGTCAATGTTCAAATATAAGGTTCTCTGGGAAGGAAAACAACACATCCAATATACACCTGCACAACTGTGAAAGAATAAAGCCTGCATAACCCTAACCAAAAAAGTCTGCAGCTTCTCCAGAGGTTCGTTTGACGGTTCACAGTTTCTGAGCTGTGGGGACATTTCAGAAAACTACTATATTTTTGGTACTGTGAGGATTTGAGCAGCTTATTTTTCTTTCACAGTTGATTGGTGCGTACAGTTTCACTAGCAGTGTCTACAGGTGACTGTACCAGCTCTCACCTGCAACTACACCGGAGCTCATTGTGGCAATAAGCGGGGTCTTCGTCTTAGGATTGATTCGGGCTAAGGCTTTGAAAAGCACCCCATCCTCTGCCATAGCATAGATTACACGTGGCATAGGGAAAATGGAGCCCAGCAGACTGCATGGAACAGCAGAGACATGCACAAGGACCAACACGTTAGTCAAAAGCCCGCAACACGCACCAACACATACACAATACACACCCACACACTGCACAAACGCTCACAATACAGTACACACACAAACGTCACTTCACCAAAGCTAAAGAGCATAATCACAGATAGAGTGTCTTTCTTGTCTAATGGCCCTACACTTTCAAATGGCACTGACAGCATTGGCACCATATCACGTGGCGGGCCCAAACTTGCCCAAAACCATGCTGTAACACTGTTTTAAAGAGGATATTGTTCAGGAATTATTTTGCAACTTTTGAATCAACTGAAAGAGGCGTAGAGACATGTTATTGGTGTATTAATGGGCAATATGCTGACAATACAATATCTATGATCCACTTTGAATTTCACTATTTTAAAACATGCTAGTTCTTCACTCTAACTGCAGTCTCATAAGCGAAACTCTGGTTCCGTTTTTTTTAGAAAGCAAACCACAGCTAACTTTAGCCACTGCTAAATATCTATGGGTGTGAATGGGGTCTAATTTAAATGGATAAATCACCTTTAACATCAAACCAAATAGGATTTCAGGAGATTTGGATTTGCATGCCCCCCAATTCTTTTGAGTATGAGGAATCATAACGAGTACAAAACAGCAACCTTTTGTTTTAAATTATTAAGCAAAAATCATTAATTGAACTTCAAAAGTATTTGGAAAGATAAACATTATGTACATGTTTAGTGCTTGGTCGCGTATACTTTGCATGTAATGATTGCCTGAAGTCTCTGACCCAAAGACTTGGTTTTGTCTGAACTGCAGCCCTCTTCCATTGTTGCTTGTTGTTGTGGGGCCTTTAAGCATTTGAGGCCTTAAAGCACAATTCCATATGGATCAAGTGATTAGCCATTTTGGCTCATAAAAAATGGTTGGTTTCTATGGTAGGGTCATTATCCTGCTGCATGTCGAAGCGCTGTCCAGTGGGTATTTGGCCAATAGAGAAACTGTTGTTTAGTGTAGTTGGTATTTGGTTGGATCTGAGCAGATATATCTCAACAGAATTAAACCTGCTGCTATCAGTTACATCCAGCAGAAAAATGACAGTTGCAGCCGTCCAAGCCCAAGTTATAACATTAACTTCATTACCTTTCTTTCTTAATTTTCCTCTTTTCGATCACTCTAGTCCAGGTTCATCTTTTTCTCATCTGTCCATTACATTTGGTTCCTGTACTCTTGTAGCTTTCTTTATCTACTTGTTAGGTTCTGTTCTTGTGGCTAATTAGTGGTCTGCATTATGTGGTGTTCTGTCTGAAGTTCTGCTGGTGTAGTCTTGCTATGAGAAGGGATAGATGTGCCTTTGACATATGCATCCCTTTTTCCCAGAGAATGTTTCAGATTTTTTGGACAGTAGTAAAGATATTCTTCGAGTTATCCACTATAGACGTCTTCCTTCGTCTTCCAGATAATTTACTGTTACTGAGCTCAGCTGTGACTTCTTTTTCTTATTATATGAAACATATTGAACAACTTAATGTTTGAAGCCCAGCTTGACTTGCATCAAAACTTCTGTGGTCCTCTTGTCGGACACCAGCAGCAGACAACAAATGCAAATAGTTAGAATCAGGACACGACTTTGACAGCTTTCTTTTAGAAGCACAAATGATGCAAAGAAACACTCCTGCCAAATTAAAAAAAGCTGTCGTAACCAAAATAGTTCATTTGACATGGATGAAAATACCAGTGGATTTAAGATGACAGCATGTGTTGTGTAGTAGCCAATCACTGGTTTTGGATTTGAATACAAGCCAAAAAAAACTAAACTAATGGTCACAGTCCAGATACTTCTGGAGTTCAATGTAAGTACAGTTAACAGAAGTATTATGAGATTGATGGGATGCATGCATTATGAGGCACTGTAGTGGGAAGCCCATGACCCAGAACTGAAGTGACCAGAAGGAAAAGAAAGACAGAAACAGAGCATGCTTGGATTATTGTTTTAAAACAGTGCCAAGTCAAATGGCCTATCATCGACCCACAGATATAGCACATCAAGACCAGCATTCCTCTGACAACAACATCACTGCAGCTTGGCAAGGAGGACATTTAGCATTGGGAATCAATCCAACATAGACAATTATTACAAAGTTGACATTATTTTTGGGCTGGATACGTTTTTTTAAACGCTAAATATTGTAGATATGTTTTTGTACTTTTTCCAACGCATTTCATCCACAAATGTAAATTTGTTAAATCTAGGTGGAATGAAACAAGTGTCTCATTTTTTTTCCACAATATTAATCTAACAGAAAGCTACAGTACACGGTAAGTGTCCTGTGAATAGGTGAATAGCAACCCCTTTAAGCATGCAAAGGAAATGTCTGTTACCTGGTTGACAGGGCACAGAGTGATCCTATAGCCACCACGTATTTGGCCGGGCCCCAGCCCACATATTCAAAGGCCATGGGCAGGGGGCTCTTCTCATCCAGGAGATAGTAGGGCATCATCAGGGTCAGGGCGGCAGAGACACCAAAGTATGCCAGGAAGCACACCGTCAGGGACACCACAATGCCAATGGGAATGGCCTTCTGAGGGTTCCTTACCTCCTCGCCTGGCGCACGCACAAACACACATCTAGAGATTCACATCAAATTCACATCTCCCTACATAATCATTCACAGTGTTTCGACGAGGGATGATCAACATCGATCTAATGCGCACGTCTCGAAAGACACACCTGTCGTTGCAATGCAGTCGAATCCCACAAAAGCGTAGAAGCAAGTTGCAGCTCCAGCCAAGGTCCCACTAAAGCCGAAGGGCATGAAACCTCCTACACCATAATCACTGGTGACATTAGCAGCTGTAGACAGGTTCCTGGAAGACGTACCGTGCACGTTCCACATTGAAATAAGGTAAGGTACAGACACATTTCAGTCTTTATGTTATTAATGAGTCAGACGGTGTCCTATCAGAAAATATACATTGTTGTTGTCATGCGTGTTCTTTTGTAAACATACATATGTTAACATTGGATAGTAAACAGAAGACAGGAGAAATGTTGAGTCATGAGGGCTTAAATTGGATCTATGTGCTCAGTTGGCAATACCTGCGCCCGTTTCTGCAGCACTGGACCACATTGGACCACATCCAGAAGTAATCTGGTGAAACACTGTGTCCTCACCAAAACCAGGTCAACTCCTGTCCTTACCGTTTGCCAATGGTGACATTGATGAGAGTTTCTTCTGAGATTTTCCAGTTATGCGGGTCTCCCTTCACGAAGCCGGAGACGATGACAAACAGGAGCACCGTCACGTTGACAGCGGTGAAGACCTTGTTAACCCAGGCTGACTCCTTCACTCCAAATGACAAGAGGCCTGAAACAGGGAAACCACACAGTTTATACTGTCTAACATGCTTCATATTCTTCTATGATTACATACAAAATGCAATGGGGCCTCTGTGTTCTTGGGTTGTGAAGTATCTTTAATGAAAATGTTATGATTGTTATCATCAATCAGGTTTAGTGTCTGTCACTAATAACTGATCTGTTTGTTGTTACTGTGTACTCAAATTACATGTCTCTGGTGTTGTGATTAGCAAAATGTCTGCTCATTTTGGCAGGGTGTCCCAAACCAAACGCTATATCATTGCAATATTCTAACTCCAGGAACATCAATACCCCCTGAACATAAGACCTTTGGAACAACAAACATTGAATGGCTTCGGAGGTCTGCCTCTGGAACACTGCAGTTATCCAATCACAGCTTTATAGAACATTTGGCTCAGCAGCAGATGAAACACATAATGCAATTTTTCAGTCACAGACTATTTCACAGAGAGAGTTTTTTTGATGTCTACACACTGTTTTCCTCTTAAAAGAAACCACTCTCCGAGCCCCGTCAAGCAACTGTATCGTACCTGACAGTAGCTAACGACAGAGGGCTTTTCTGTTCTCCTTAGCCGAGTGGGACACTGTTGCCAGGTTAACTGAGGCTGACACATTCAGAGGTCCTGTCCAACCATCATGACTCCTCATGGAACATTCTGACACCTCTTATTCGATTTCAAATGTAGAACAAAATGTTGTCACTTAAACGTGTGCCAGTTGATATGGAATTGATACATATTGCAGTATATGAACTAGGTGGGATGTAGTCTAATGGCCCTGCTAAACCAATGAAAACTGCAGCATTGCCTTGCGTCACTTCCAATGGCAGGGTTCTATGGAATCATCAAGTCCTAATTCTTGATCTTGTGAATGGAAATCATTTGGATGATTTCTTTTTGATTGGTTTCCAATGTAGCAGGTAGAACATCACACAGACACAACGCTGATGGCAACGCAGATCTACATCTACACTAAGAGCTGAAGAGTCGGTATTGATTCAATCCCACCATAGCAGTGTTTAGACAGTGATTCATTTACAACGCCATTGATCATTCTGAGCCTCATTCCCTATAGAAACACATATGACCATGGCCCCTATGGCCCAGATGTAGTGCACAAGAACCACGAATAAGGCGCCCTCTTCTCATTCACAGCAGGTACTGTACCTGACAGAAGGAGAATGAGACAGACTGCAAAGAAGTCGGGATACTGTGCCAGGCCTGGAGAGTTCATGCTGAAGTAGTTATTGCAGAAGGTCTCGATGTGTCCTCCAATCAGCTCATCAAAAGTACCGCTCCAAGCCCTGGCCACACTGGAGGTGCCTGTGGAGAAGTGCTCAGATGTTCTGGAAAAGGTTGTACTTCAAACTTTATGTAACATTATGGGTACATACTCAGCAATGGGAGGATTCACGTGAGCGGAATGGATGACCACCGTGAACAAATGTACCTATCACATATGAGAGGATGAGGTTCCAGCCAGTGATGAAGGCCCACAGCTCCCCGACCGTCACATAGCTGTACAGGTAGGCGGAGCCGGTCTTGGGCACGCGCGCTCCGAACTCGGCGTAGCAGAGGCCCGCCATGACAGAGGCCAGGGCGGCGATGAGGAATGAGACTACAATGCTGGGACCTGAGTTCCCCTTGGCCACCTCCCCAGCCAGGACATACACCCCCGCCCCCAGGGTACTGCCCACTCCCAGGGCAATGAGGTCCACGGTTCCCAGGCAGCGACACAGCTTAGAGTCATCCAGGCTGTTCATGTCCACCACCTTCCTCCTCACCAGGGAGCGGCCGAATGACAACACATGACCCAACATCTTGCCACTGAAGACTGGGGGGAGACAACACACTTTTTAGTGTGTGTGTGTGTGTGTGTGTGTGTGTGTGTGTGATTGTTTTGGTGTGTACATATGCCATAGAGTTGTTTAGAGAGCCCTACTTGAATGTAACCCATTTTGGCATAGTTATCAGCAGGATTCCACCATTTGGAAGAAACCAACTGTGTGGGGTTCACAAAGGAAATGACTGACCCCTTCAAAGAGCCTTTGCATTCACAGACAACATAATAAGAGCTTTATACTGGAGGTGTTTTCTGTATGTCTCTGTGGTGCACATTCAATTTGGATACATGGTTGCAAAAAAAATAGCAATAAGGCCAGATGAGCTCACACCATGGTTACTAGTTTTGTTCTTGATGTACAGTAAATTCATGTATTTGGATAAAGGCTTGTTTTTGCATTCAGAGGCAAATTCATTGTGAAACCTGAAGTCTTTCACCAGCCAGTTTGCTTTGGCACAGACCTTCCTCCGAGTTTGAACAGTCCTTTCAAACAGGTTCTCTCTTGAATCCAAAAATGCCTTAAGCTGTAATTACACAACCAGAGAAGAAAAAAGAAATGCCAGGTTTTGACAGTAAAAAACAATTAAAACCAAACCTCTGATTAACCAGGACATAGCTGTGTTGGAGATGAGAGTATTGGCCAACGCTTCGCTGTAACTATAGTGAATCCTCATTCTAACCTCATTATAACCTTTGTCCGGGGGTACGGTGCATGCAGACCGAAATGTGTTCTAAATGGCACGGAATTCCCTTTACAGAGCACTATTTTGCCCATTAAAGTAGTGCACTAGAATAGAAATAGGGTGTGATTTCAGACGATACATTCAAAAATGGCGCCTGATTATACTCATATTAAATAAAAGAGTAATTACATTGGTTCTCTTCACTAATTACTGTACAGCCTCTATACAAAGGATGAAAAACATACAGTCTCCCCAGTCTGAAAGGAAACACTGCCTCTTTGAATCAGTTTGTTCAGAAGCCTCACATTCTTTCGACTTATTTATATGCAAGCTTTTCTATTTGATGGGTTTGTCCAGGTCAAGATGTTGGAAAAACAAATTCTGTGCTCCCTGATAAGTAGTTTCAACTGGTTTCAGTTAGTAAATTAAGTTTAATTTGACCAGCAATTTCATCATTTGTGCATTTAATGAGCAGTGACTACCATCTCACTGTGCATTGTTGCCAATTATAGTGAGCTTTCTTCCTCCAAAAGAAATGCTAATGTTCTGTCCTCCTTCTGACAGTAAATTAACATAACAATACACAAGCTCTTATAGCCAATTCAGAATACAGTTGATCTGCAACTGTGATCTGCGTTAGACAGTGTGCATATCCTCATACATGAACAATCATGTTTCTTTGAAAGATTGTTAGTAAGATAAGCCATGGACAAAATATTACTTTAAGTACAACAGTATTCCTAAAATATAAAATGTCTGTAGTTATTACTTATTTATTATGCAGGTCCAATAACAACAAGCTAACAGCCCTAATACAAACATGCTCTACTTTCTAACATGTGGTCACAGAAGATGACATTTTAAGCCAATAGGTGGATAGAAAGATTTATATTAATATAGGAATAAGTAAAAGTCTCAAAACACATTACCTACCTGTCAGGAAGAAGGACAACCAGTGTAAGGTATGTGACTTGAAATCTGTTGAATATTGAGAAACCCAAAGGTCCTGAGCACTTGACAAGGACCAGATGGACAATGTCCCTACATGAAGTCAGAGGGAAGCAGAGACTGCAAATATAGGTCAGTCTTTACGTAAAGATCCCAGTCTCCAGTTCACTACAACTGTCTGCCTGTCACTCCCCACAGCTCAGGTTCTCCCGGATGACATGCAAACTAACATGGAGTACTGGGCTATTTTTACCCCTCCCCTAACTCCTCCCCAAAGTACCCTTCTTTACATTCTCTCTCTTACATTCATGCTGGCACTTTTACTGGCACAAACTGCCCAACTGTCACCATGGTGGCACATGTTGGTGCCCCCTGAAGTGGGAGTTAACAAGGGCGAAGGGAAATGGGGAGAAGAAAGAAATGACGGAGGAGAATCTGTGGCTGTGTTCAGATGAAGGAAATAATGCACCACAATAAGTCCACATCTTCAAGCCAATTGCCCACAAACCGTGAGGGGGGGGACGGAGTGGGAGAGCAGGCATCTTCCTCCCCGCCTTTTAACTTCAGAAATGTGATTTCTAATGCACACACAGACCAAACACAACCAGCTGCCCAGGTACTTGCTGACGACTGATAAATGGTTTGGCAACTGACGTCGACAAACATTGAAACAGACACATCTGTTTGCGAAGTGCAGCCTAGGGGAGTGCTGCTAAAAGCTTGGGTGCTGATTGGTCAGTGAAGGGTGGAGGAGCTGCTAGTAGAGAACGTATTAAGTCCTTTTAGTGGAAGACTGTTGCACAATGTTCCCTCTCAAATGGAGTCACGGCCACCCAAGCATTGAGTCAATACTACCACATAGTCCCGTTTACATATTGTACATTCAAATACAAAACTGCTGAGAGCACATGCTATTGGTAAACTTGGTTATGATTGAAACTATCATATTTTCTTACATGTAAAAAATAATTTATATTTGCTCATTACAAAAATGCATAATCATTGCAAAGTGTCATTAAATGTGTGGTATGGTGCATTTCTGCCAGGACCAGATGAAACCAGCTACAGTGGGAAGGTCACAGCTGGACCCAGACAGCTGGGAAGAGAAATAGACAGAAGAAATGCAAAGATTAACAGACGGATGGACAAAAAGATGGGCAGACAGGCAGACGGACAGACTGATTGATGGACAGATTGACATTCAGACAGAGGAACAAACGATCGGACAAACAGACAGACACACACAGACAGACAGACAGACAGACGGGCAGGAGGACAGACAGAGAGACATTACAACACAGAGCGGAGACAGGCACACTTCTCTTACTCTCTCTATTGACTTTTGTTTCTCTAACCATGCAGCCACTACTGTCTGCTCTACATTCTCAGAACAAGCAGCTAGTGTCTCAGCAGGGGTGTTAATCACAACACACACCAGTGCCTTTCAGTGTTTCCAAACATACAAATACAACTTTAACCACGTTGTTGTTGGAAAGAAAGGTCTAAGCCAATTATAGGGCTGTCTGACAGAAGCTGTTACAGAAGATCAGTTTACTGCTTGTTAATCAGTTTCCAGACCATTCTCAATTAGCTAGAATACAGTAAAATCTGGTCACATCCATTGTCATTATTTTGTCCCTTCAGCTAGAAAATAAAGTACCTATTATATATATGTATATATATATATATATATATATATATATATATATTTTTTTTTTTTTTTTATGTTACTAGGTGAAGGGACAAAATTGCATATACTGAATTCTTGATGGCATGCTCACATGAAAATACAGAAAATATTCAGACGCCTTAATTTCCAATCAAGTTTGAGATATATCTCAAGGTTAATCAAATGACAAAGGATGCATCAGAGATCAAACTAGAGTGTCATTGCAAATGGTCTAAATACTAATCTACATATTTCTTCCAGCAAATTTATAAAAACATATCTACATTATGGGTTATTGCATGTAGATTGATGGCAAAAAAAGGACATAATACATTCTGAATTCAGAATATTTTTCAAAGTCAATTTAGGTATAGTGTTGTTAGACACCTGAGACTTTTTTAATATCTCCACCGACCTAAGTTGTATTAGCCGTGCTAGAGGACAATAAGGAAATGACTGTACAACTGCATCACTGAGACCAGGTGTCCGAATCCTGGTCACAGCACACTGACAAAACCACGGGGGAGCAGCAGGGAGAGACGCAAATCAGCTCTAAGCTGGCTGAGGCGGACACAGGACTGCCTTGTCATGTCTTACACTAGCGACTCCTGGTAGATCGAGCACCTCCAAAGTCCAGTGTTGGTTGTTAACTGGCTTGGAAAGATGTACTTGAAAGAAAGATTTCTCCATCTTTGATTATCCCACACCTAATGTGGAAATATTATACAAGGCAAGGCTATAATCGTGAATAGGACTTAATGAAGTTGCGGGGGGTACTACAGGTAAAGTGGTAAAATACAGGTAAAGGAAAAAAAAAAGATGATTACACCACCGTGAAAACAGTACATGGGAACGAGAACCCGACCTCACACACTGAAATTGAAAAGCTTTTGCAGTGCCTCAAGACAGATTAGTTCCAAGAGCTTTTGTAACATCATCAAAAGGGCTTGCGAATGTCTTCTTTTAACATCAAATATAAATCAAGAGCCAAGAGTAATTTGCCATGTTCTTCAACATTGGAATTAATGAAAGACTCGACTAAGCATCCAACAAATATAATTAACAGATGCAGTTAGATGGTGCATTCATTAACAACACTGCCTTGTTCTACAATTCTCAGTAAAGAACACTACACTAATCCACTTCATATGGCTTTTTAAGAATTGCCTAGGCAGCAACAACAGCCTGGAGAAATGATCTGTTCACACTTTGAGTTCTCCTTAATGGCTTTATTAGACAGAAGGAGACAGTATTGTTTCTTTGCTGTCATTACTGTCTTACTGATGATAATCTCCCCCAGGTCAATTCTTGTGTACACTGTTCTCCTGTCTAGGTCTGAGGACTACTGCAATTTAGAAAGAAGCATTTGTCTTCTCTTTGAAGAAGCTGGTTACTGCTGTACATTTTATAACAATCGATTTTCAAACCATCTAGCAGATCTTTTATTACAAAAGCTAAGCCAATGAATTTGTAAAGCATGCACCAATAGCTGGCTACCTCTTTTAAAATTCATTTACATATGTCTAAAGGAAGAAAAAAAATCAAAATTGAAATGTCAATATCTGATATGCCAATACTGAGAACGTTTAGAGGCTATCTGTGAGGTATTTATGAGGATGCTTATGGACCACCTGTTGGAGCAGGAGAGGCTCAAATTGTTAACAAGCCACAGTGTGCAAACAAAATACACGTGATATTAAGTCAACTCGTCAAACAGTATCTGACCACTCTGTGTGAGCAAATCATACACAACCTGATGTTAAAGTAGGGAGTCCTCTCTAGCAAGCTGTTGGCTACACCATTATCTGTCCTCATTTGTAATTTCCACCTAATTGACCAAACAGAATGCAGAAAGTAACTGTTCCAGTACAACTCAATTTTTTTCTTGATTTCAACCCTGTAATCGAGGACTGATTTAGATTTGGGACTGATTAGATTCACCAGTTGGGTGCAATTAATGATGAGGTAGAACTAAAAACACTGTCTCTGGAGGATTTAAGGGACTCACTGCACTGAATAACCTTGCAGTGCAGTGAGTCCAACTAATACAGAAAAGTCTCAAATGTATTAAAATACTACTTCCAGACCTCTCTGTTTCTACCCCACATAATATGACTACAAATACAAACACACAAAAATATTTGCAATGAGAAAAGTTCTGAAAATCTTCACATTCTAGATTATAAACACATTTCTTAAAATCATTCAGTCAACCGCAAAACACGATCCTTATAGGTGTTCAGTCTTTACTTAAGTACAGTACATTAAGTACTGTACAGGTGCAGCTATAAATGTGTAGGTGTACATGTGTACAGGTGCAGGTGTACAGGAGCTGGTGTACAGGTGCTGTTGTAAAGGTGCTGGTGTACAGGTGTACAGGTGTAGGTGTACCGGTGTGCAGGTGTACAGGGGCTGGTGTACTGGTGCAGGTGTACAGGTGCTGGTGTACAGGTGTACTGGTGTACAGGTGCTGGTGTACAGGTGCAGGTATACAGGTGCTGGTGTACAGGTGCAGGTATACAGGTGCTGGTGTACAGGTGTACTGGTGTACAGGTGCTGGTGTACAGGTGTAGGTGTACCGGTGTACATGTGCAGGTGTACAGGTGCTGGTGTACAAGTGCAGGTGTACAGGTGCTGGTGTACAGGTGCAGGTGTACAGTTGCTGGTGTACATGTGCAGGTGTACAGGTGCTGGTGTACAAGTGCAGGTGTACAGGTGCTGGTATACAGGTGCAGGTGTACAGGTGCTGGTGTACATGTGCAGGTGTACAGGCGCAGGTGTGAGTATAAGGACAGCATCTCAAAAAACATTTGTATTGTGAAAATGGAAAATGGTTTCCGTAATTTGAATAAAAAAGTGACACTTTCATATGGGCTAGATTCATTACACATAAAGTGAAAGAGCTCAATACTTTTTTGTTTCAATCTTGATGATACAGGCTTACAGCTCATGGAAATAAAAATCCAGTACCTCTTATAAAAAGTGTCCAATACAGAAATGTCGACCTGAGGAGAGCTCTAATCAGCTAATTACCTCCTGGCTGGCTGTTCGCAGAGTGCTGTATCAAAGTGAATGCATGAAAATGTGTGTTAGGAAAATATGCACAAGCAACAGGGATGACCACAGCCTTAAGAGGATTGTCAAGTAAAGCTGATTCAAGACCTTGGGGGAGCTTCATAAGGAGTGGACTGAGGCTAGAGGCAGTGCATCAAGAGCCACCACACACAGACGTGTCCAGGAAATGGGCTACAAGTTTCGCATTCCTAGTGTCAAGCCACTCCTGAACTTGAGACAATGTGAGGAGCATCTTACCAGGGCAAAGGAGAAAATGAACCGGACCGTTGCTCATAGGTCCAAAGTCCTGTCTTCAGATGAAAGTGTCCAGTGTAAAGTTTCCACAGGCAGTGACGATTTAGGGTGCCATGCCATCTGCTGGTATTGGTCCACTGTGTTTTATCAAGTCAAGAGTCAATGCCAGAAAAGTCTATCAGGAGTTTTTAGAGCACACCATGCTTCCATCTGCTGACAAGCTTCATGGAGATGCCGATTTCCTTTTCCAGCAGGACCTGGCATTTGCCCACAGTGACACAACGACAGGTTGGCTGCCCATGGTATTAATGTGCTTGATTGGCTAGTCAACTCGCCTGACCTGAACCATCTATGGGGTATTGTCAAGAGGAAAATTAGATACACCAGACCCAACAACACCGACGAGCTGAAGGTCGCTATTAAAGCAACCTGGGCCCCCATAACAGCTCAGCAGTGTGTGCCACAGGCCGATTGCCTCCATACCATGCGGCATTGATGCAATAATTCATGCAAATGGAGCCCTGATCAAGTATTGAATGCATAAAACATATTTAGGAAACCTTTGCACATGTTTTGAGTTAATTTGTTGATTAGAGCTCTTCTCAGGTCGAAATTTCTGTATTATAAATATTTTATTCTAATATTTTGAGATACTGGATTTTTGATTTCCATGAGCTGTAAGTCAAAATCACCCAAAATGAATCAAAAAAGTATTTAAATAGTTCACTTTCTTTGTAATTAATCTAGAATATATGAAGGTGTCACTTTTTGATTTGAACGACAGAAAATATTTACTTCCCCACAATATTAAAATGTTTTGAGATGCACATGTACAGTACATAACAATGTACATGTAACAGAACATTTTAGTATTTGGAAGAAATCTAAGTAAAGTATTATATAGTGCAAGTGCCAAAGCCAACTCTTCCAGAAGCTGTTGCAGGATGGAGTGGATTTGGTTCATCCATGTTCTAACTGATTCTTTCCAATACATTTCATTGGATTATATGGTACATATCACAGGTAAGGCCATTATGCTTCTTAACAAACTGCTTGCTCAACCATGACGTATTCTCCACAACATACACGCTAGAGGAGAGCATATTAACCAGCCAACAACTGTACCAAAAGTTGTCTCCAAAGGGTGATGACATTCACCTTCCCAACCCGGGAAATGCTGAGCCAATCTGCAATGCCCTCTGAATGAACTTCAGGGTATGTTAGTCCAAAGTAAGACACTTCTGTGTTCCATGTAGTACCCAGGATAGATACCTGGAACTCAAATATTCTACCTGACCCAAAATAAAGGTCCATCCAATCAATACTCGCTAAGGGCCACCAAAAGGCTAGAGGACTACCATTGAAATGTGTTCCTTTCTCAATGTAGGCTTTAACCAGAATTTACATAAATGCAGTCCTGTATCTGTTTTACTTTCAGTTCCAATTTGTGGGTGAACGGCATTTATTTGGAATAGTATAAACAAGCAGTCTGATTCCTGAATGCATGACCAGGTTCCAGAAAGAGTATAGAAGGTCTGCAAAGCATAAGTAAGTGAATCACTTCTGCTTAGTTTAACTGAACTGTTTTATTATTCCTCTAGCTCTCTGAGTCCTGTAACAGATGGTCCCACATTAAGAGTAAAACTAAAAATAAGGATGCATCCATTAATTTACATAGTATACTGGCAAAACTTTTTTCTCAGGGAAAACATCTAAATAGATCACAAAACCTTTGTCCAGCTATGACCCCTCATACCAACTAAGACAATTCCTACAAATGCCAAGCACAAAAGGTTAAGCTAAAAGGCATTTGGGCCCAAATGTTGTATTCAGCTGCCTGATCCAATGAAAGTCCATACAAGAGATCCAACAGAGTCCTTTAGTATGGCACGTACTACAGCTTCATAAGCTTCATATGCTGAAGGGAACATTTTGAAACTGGTCCTTGTCACGCTCCCCCTGGGTTAGTGTGCCACTCTAATATAATATATTTTTTGTAGCAGAAATTTTTAAGAAATATATTTTTTCAGAATGAAAACGTCCTGTCATTGCAGCGAAAAAAGCTATGCAACCATATGGTATATAATGCAATGTCTATAGAATAGAAATAACAGTAACATACAGTCAATCCATTTTGGAATAGATAACTATATAATCCCCACGTTGCTACTACAATGCATTCAAATAATAATTGTACAACTTGGCACAATTCCTCGACATTAAACTGTTATAAAAACGTTACACGTTCTCTTATCAAATAACAATCGGAGTATTTAATGAATTATCCGCACTGTAGTTTGAAAACAGTTGACATGTGGACCACAATTCATTCAATAAATAATTAAAAGTTAGGTAATAGATTCAAAGTTATTCAAAGGTATTAGGTCGTATCAAAGCGCAGCCACTTACTATTTCGCTTTTCCAGCCCGGACAGAAAGGTTAAAACCGGACAGCAGCTTTTATTTGAGAACGTAGCGGACCCCCGCCAATGACTATAGACCTATGAGCATGCGATTCGTTTTTGCGCCGGGAGGTCACTTGAAGAAATGTTGTGCACGATTACAAATCACCGCATCGGTCTACGATTGTTATTCTATCCGAATCCCACCACACTCGTATTTACTTACCTCTTGGAAAAATTATATGTTATGGAAATCCTTGTGTTTCTAGAGATATTCTGAAGTTTGGAGAGCTGCTCGCGTATGAGAAGGATAATGATTTGAAAAATTTGGCTTTTCAAAGGGCATGCTTGTCAACTTTCGCGGTGAATGCTGTTGTTTATTACCCAGGTTTGTATCCATAAATAGAACATCGCCAAAAACGTCAGTCCAAAACAAACTGCTTTAAAAATATGTCAAACCGTCATTCGTAGACGAAACTTTTAGAAAAGGTCTAACACGTTGTCGGTCTCATCCGCATCTTAAATATATCTGTTAAATCTCTATGTAGGCTGCAACAGCAGTGGTATTTCGGTAATCTTCTGGGGATCGCTAAAGTAATATTTTACATAAGCGCCCATACTATTACACTCAAGTACTATAAACATCGTGGTAGTCAATTTCGAATTGCCGTCTGGACATGCAGAAATAGTAGGAACTAGTAGGCTTAATGCATAAAATAATACGCTCTATTAAAAAATTATTATGGTTCGCCTTGGATAACATGCGAATCGTCACTTTGTATTCCAGATTCTGCTATAACAATTATATTTACAACGTTTTCTGGTAATATAGCCAGCTACCTTTGATGAACAACCATTGCTATTTGGTTATTTACTAAAGTTAGCGTGCTAATTCATTAATACTTGTTATACCCTCAGGGGGAGTGCACATATCGTGATTTATTGTTGGGTCAGCTTGCCAGTGACAGACATATCTATATAAAATGTCAGGTGAACATAAATAATTAGCTATCCGATTAGATTACATACATTTTCAGAAGCACGACCTGCAAACTTTCGGAATTAATATTATTATTACTGTATGTGCAATAAAAAGTGTAGGTCTATACAGAAAGGCTTTAGGACCATGCAGTCTTCTTTATTCGTAGGCTGCATCGTTGGATGAGAAAGACTATGGAGACTATGGGTGATTATACTTGATTGTACAGTCCTTGCAGTGCACGCGTAACAGGGAACATGACTAATCCGGCCGGTTAGCGTGCCTAATATTTTCGCATATTCTATTAACTACAATCATCTTGGCTGTTTGTTTAACAGTGATGGAGCACATCCGACTGCCTAAGGTATGATCATTGTCCCATATTTTACCGGGCCTCGCTTCAAATTTTCTTGGCATTTATAACCATTAACCATGGTAGCTTTCATTAATGAGGTTCAATGTATCAAGACCACTGTAAACATTTACGACATTATTGTTATCAGGGTCTGTGGCCATATATAGTCCCTTCTGACTGGTAGCCAAAGATCTTGTGGCTGCAGCCAACAATAACAGTGTAATGTTGCATGTAACCTGAGATGTTATCGACCATGAGAAACGCTTTATTTATCTTAATGTTGAAAGCAATAATCATTAATCATTAGATTTATTTAGTAAATGGAATATAGTATGTTCAAAATGTAATAATATATTACTGCGGTGGGTTGCCCTTGACCGCTGATAAAATAAGTAGCCTACTTAAGTGCGGTCTACTTAACATTAGTCAAATGTCTCAAAGGGAGTATCAACGATTTGGTAGGCTACACGTAGTTGTAGCTTAATAATTCTAACACTTGGTAACTTGGGGCAAGTCGCCCCTCTTTCTATTTTTTCTGTAGAGGGAGTTATGAAAAATCCACTTGATCCGTTTCAGGAATGAAAGTGCTAAAAAGAAATAGCCTCCCTACTTAAAAAGATGGACAACATAATAAAGTAAACATTTTGGGGTTTTGGTGCAGGTACCATCAACAAGCACAAAAAATATTTTTGTTATATATTCCAAACGATAAGTCATTATTATATAATAGATCCCCCTGGACTAAGTTATGTCTGAAATTATTTGCCCTCTCTCCCAGGTTGAGAATGTTCGACTGATTGACACGGTCTCCTCCAGAAGGGCTTCAGTTGGCACTTTGTACTTGACAGCCACCCACACCATCTTTGTGGAGAATGAGACTGAGATCTTAACAGAAACATGGGTAGGCACCTTTACTCTGACATGATATCTGAGAAGCCCTTCAACAATAATCGTGACAAAATGTGGACGTCCCAGTCCTGCTTGGAAATCCATTAGTATCACTTTGCCAGGACTATTTGGCCTTGATACAGTAAGATGAAAGGGGTTTAAGCCAAGTCTGATCCGTTGTCATTATCTCTCTAGGTTCTGCACAGTTTAGTGTTCAGTGTTGAGAAACAAATCTCAACAGCTACGGGATGTCCTCTGCTCGTTAGATGTAAGAACTTCCGGGTCCTTCAGTTCGTCATTCCCCAGGAGAGGGACTGCCATGATGTGCATGTGTCCCTGCTGCGCCTCTCTCGACCAGGTGCACACTCCTCATACTGAAACGACTTTCCATTCGGTTGCATGACATTATGCACCGGTTAAAGGGTGTGCGCTGTGTTACGTTTTCAGATCAGTCGAATGCAAAAACTACTGGTTACACCAATCCTCTCTTCCTCATAGTACCTTACATGGATCTCAGTCATGTTTCTCTTTTTTGTTGCAGAACAATACGAGGAACTGTACTGCTTCTCCTATAATGCTAACAGCGACGGGGAGGAGAGAGGAAAGGCCTGGGACTTCCTCAACCTAAAGGCTGAGTACGGTAGAATGGGCCTGCCTAACCACCTTTGGAAACTCACCCCAGCTAACCACCTCTACAAGGTCTGTGCACAAGATGCCCCCTGGGTGTCACCCTAGAAGACACATCGAATGCAAACCAGAAGATCATAGGAACGGTGATTGTTTTGTGTGTGGTCATTTTCCAACAGGTGAGTGACACATACCCTGCTGACCTGTATGTGCCTAAATCAGCCACCCCCCCAGTCATCGTTGGGAGTTCCAAATTCCGAAGCAGAGGCCGATTTCCCACTCTGTCATATTACTACAAAGAGAACCATGTAAGTTCGGACAGCTCTCCTTAAATAGCTGCACACTCAAACTGCATTTTAATGAACTTCTTTTCACCAGAAAAGGTCATTTAGGAGTTATCCCGAGTCAAGTTATCTCATTTTCTGTTCCACTGGAGATGTTCCGCTGGTTATACTAAATACTGGCCAGGGCCCAGTCAAGTTCTGCTCTCTGAACTATTGTAATACTTTGGCCAATTGCTCTTGAGGGAGAACAGGCCATCTTCAACTCTTTCCATCCCACTCGCTTTGGCAAACTTTTCAGTTTGGATCTATGGATGTAATAAGGTTCGGTCCGGCTCATGTTAGATCTAGTTCAGACCGGATTGGGCTTTTCTGACACAGGTCTCACTATCCCAGGGTACCCCTCGGATAAACTAATATTATCTTTTCAATGTACTGATGTGCAGTAGGGCAGAAGTACAGCTTTAGAGCATTCGTGTAGCACAAATGGACCACATTATCTATATAGTGCAGTGATGTTGACCTGGGACCATAGGGGTCCATTTGGGATACTTGCAGTGTGTGACCCACCCTATGGATCATGTGAACTGCTCTACACCAGAGTGGTAGAGTTAACTGGACCTACAACCTGCTTCACTGGAGTGATGACTTGTACATCCATTTGCCTGTGTACACAGCATGACGGTGAGGATGAGTCTTTATAAAGCTGATATTGCATCCTGGATTGGAGTGCTTTGTGTCCGTGAGGTCAGATTCCCAGGGTTCAGGGCCTCTGCGTGCTTTCCCTGCTGCTTTGTGTTTATGAGCGGTGGACAAGTCGCTCTGGGAGCCACAAGAGGTCTACTTGGCCCAGTCTCCCCGTGACTTATGCCAATTTATGAAGTGGCTATTACATCGAAACGTAATCACTGCTGTAAATGTTGCACTGTAGATCCTATAAATACAGATCTGCATTGCGCGTATTATATCGTTGTGCCTTACAGTAGCTACAGAAGGAAACGATATGTAAGGCTCCTGGGGCCTAACCCTGCTGAAGATGCCTCCATACATATGACTGCTGTTAAGGATGCTGTCTTCATTCACGATATGGCAGTTTATGTTAAACCATCTTTAGCTTTTGACCAGAAGAATTACAGAAAGACCCAAAAGAAAGACCTGCTCAAGTATATTAATCAAACCATGTTTTTTGTCATGGTTGGTGGAGGCAGGACCCATGAGCAGAGGTAATGGAACGTAGAGACTTTAATTCAAAAGCTGACTAGCTCACAATTTTTTGATATAAACAAACACAAACCCAATATCCAACAATGACTGACAAGAAACACTGAGACAGGAGGTATGAGAGGGGCTCCCTGGCGAATTTGCTACCACCAAAATAGGTCCACAGACCTAAAACGTTTAAGAACCATTATTTGAAATATACAGCGCCGGAAAAAATGAAGAGACCACTGCACCTTTTTCTTTCCTTTCCAACAATTTTGAAAAGGAAAGTTTTGAGTGAGGAACAGAAGCGTTCAATTTGCAGTGGTCTCTTAATTTTAACCCTTCTGTTACTCACTCAAAACCTTCATTTGGACTTTTTTGGAAAGAAAAGGAAAAGGTGCAGTGGTCTCTTGATTTTTTCTGGAGCTGTTTATTATCACATAAACTCGACATAAGATCTCATGATCCCAATAAAACATGAGTCTTGTATGTCTCACATGGGTTCACATGTAACATGCATGTGTTTTAGTTTTCTTTTAGTTTACCTGTTTTGTGAGTACAACTGGGCCACTGTATATTTAGTGTGTTGTGTTGTTTAGAGTGCTGTCTTTCCCCCTGCTCAGGCAGCCATCTGTCGCAGCAGTCAGCCGCTGTCCGGCTTTAGTGCTCGATGCCTGGAGGATGAACAGATGCTAGAGGCCATAGTGAGGTCCAACCCTCGGAGTGACTTCATGTACGTGGTGGACACCAGACCCAAGGTGTGCACCTGGCCCTAGTGACAATAGGACTGCATGGTTTTGCATGGTTTTATCTAAACTCAACTGTTTGTACAGATGGAGATTTGTTTATCCAAACAGCATTTTGCTGTCTGGATATGCTCATGTTACCTAACGAGTGCAAAGGAACTTCACATGCTGTGCTGCACATTTCCAAAGTCAAAATAACAAGTGAACTTCTCCACGCCTGGATGCACATGTTCTACATGGGTGGAGCCATGCCACTTAATGTTTGATGTTAGTATAATTTAACTTGCTGCTACTGCAAAACAGACAAACAGCCTGAGTGAAATATATCATTTGTCCTCATGTTTTAAACATATTTGGTAGTACAACTCAAGTACAACACACCATAAATGCATTCTTAACATCTGGACTCAACAGACACAACCCTATCCCTGACATCAACATGCACCAACCTAATCCTGACTTTAACATGCATAACCCTCTCTTCACCATGCACAACCCTAACTCTAACTTTAGCTTGAACAATCCTAATGCTAAATTTGAACATGCAAACCAATGACACTAACTTCAACATGCACAACCCTAACCATAAACAACATCCACAACAATTACTTTAGCTTGCACACAAATCTAATCTTGCCATGCATAACACAAATAAATAAGAAATCTAATATGACCAAGTGCAACATTAACCTATACAATTGGTCTTTTCAGTTGAATGCAATGGCAAACCGAGCAGCAGGGAAAGGCTATGAAAATGAAGACAACTACTCCAACATCAAGTTTCACTTCGTAGGCATTGAGAATATCCATGTGATGAGGAACAGCTTACACAAAATGCTAGAAGGTAAGAATCAGGTCGCCTCCCACGGTGATGTATTCATCCAGTCATTACTCTGTGGCTCAGCAATCCTCGTTTGAGCTATTAAAGCTAATGTCAGTGTGATACGGTGTATCGCTGAGTGCTTTATTTCAGAGAAAGTTGACTAAAGAGCTTCCTTTCTGAGAATGCCAGAGAAATACAACCACAGGTTTGATTTGTCTTCTGTCTCTGCGACATTACCCCACACGTAGTTCCAGCCTGGATTGATCTCATTCCACCGTTGTGATTCTCCTTTAGAGGAAATAAGATACCAAAGACCCATTTCACTCCTGTGGCTTTCATATACAATGAGGCATTACTATGTCGCCCTGCATTCAGGACTTAAGGTGACCCATAGGAGCGTTTCTGAGTAATGTGTGGGGGTCTGACCAGGATAGCTTTCAATCCATCTGGATTTCATCTGCAAACTATTTTTGTTTCCTGAATTTGCCGATTTGGGACCATATTCCCCTTAAGAGCAAGACGAAGGGCGTGAGAATGATGTGATTTTGCTTATGAAAATAATAACTGGCCTTAGCTATGATAACTCTTAGCCCCCTGGAAACACAAGGGAGTCTACGGGTTCTTAAGAATGCCAGAGAGAGGGTTTGTCCTGCAAACGATCCCATGGCAGTACAGTAGATCGCTATGTCGGTTCAACCCGTTTTTTTTTTTTTTCTTCATAGAACAATAGTTTCCTGGAATTTGGCCTGTGCTGCGAAATGAAGTTTCAATGAACCCGTTCACCTGCCTGCTGCCAGGCTGCCCAGAGTGACGCGTCAGGTGCAGCTCTCAGGGGTCAGCACACTAATGTAGTCTCAGGGTATTCAGAGTCACACACACACGCGCACACACACACACATACACACACACACCAACACATCTGTCAACGCTCATAAAAGCTGTGGGGAAGAGATCGCATATTTATTATTTTTAGGAGTTGGCAAATCTACACATTGAAAATATAAGTGTTTATTTGCCAACTCTCCTTTATTTAACATGCTGTTCAGGTTCATCTGTCACTTTGTCACAGTCGAATGGACTTAGAAATATTTATCTGAGACATTAAGAATGACAATTACGTTGTATACTTTGTTTTCAAGGAAAACAAATAACAATGTGAATTTAGCTGTATGTTGTATTAAATTACGTGGAGTTAGTTACCAGGCTTTTCTCTTGTCGTTTTGTCTGGTGTCAAATGGCCTATGGTTATTGAATCAAGTGCATTATAATGGGCAGAAAACAGATATGTTTTCTTAACCTAAATGTGTGCCCCTGGCCTACATTTCTCACGATTTCTTCTTTAATCGTTTACGGTATTTTTTTTGTTGAAAACTTCTGAAATACATTGCATCAAAGAGACAACTGCAAGCAATATAGATTTTAATCTATGGCATTGGCCATGTCTGGAGTTGGAAAACGCCATCCATGTCTTGCACTGACCCAGTGGTGTATTCCCCTGCAGTGAGTGAAGCACATTCCCCATCCATGTCTTATTTCCTGGAGAGCTTGGAGAGCTCAGGCTGGCTGAAACACATCAAAGCTGTCCTAGATGCTGGGGTCTTCATTGCAAAGGTCAGTACGACTGGGTGATAAACCCCACTGGCAGTGCTACACTTAATATTACAGGTTTTCTATCTCTTTCTCATGTATCTGTTTGTGTGTTCATGCAAAGTCAGGCCATTGCAGAGGAGGGCGTCAGTGTTCTGGTCCACTGTTCGGACGGTTGGGATCGTACTGCTCAGGTGTGCTCTGTGGCCTCTGTGCTCCTTGACCCCTACTACAGGACTGTAAAAGGATTCATGGTAAAACCCCTACAGTCTCTACCGGCAGGGATATCTGTGTCATTACTAGTGTACAGTTATGTAGTATACTGGCCAATTTGTATAAATAATTTAAATAGGCTAGATATGATATACAGAGACAGCTTTTATTACATGATCAGTGGGTGTGTCCAGTGTTTCATATGTAAAGCCGTTACTACCCACCAGTGCTCAACACGTGTTGAATAGAACGCACTTCATTTGAAGGTATGAGAAGTCCTTTTGCCTGTGTTTCTGGGTTTGTTGAGGGTTTGGGAATTTTCATTGACATGTGAGCACATTGAGGTTGACGTGCTGTTTGACTGCTGTATTATTGTAACTGACAATGTGCTTTCGGGACGGTCATGTAAGTAGGTCCATGCTGTGCTTATGGTCCTGGCTCCTTTGATCATGAGGATTTGCTCTGTCTGACTGGATTTCTGCCAAAAGGCATCTCCGTTTAAAAAAGTGTCTACAACTGAAAGCTCTACTTCTTGCAATCATTTTGAGACTTAGTAGAGAAGCACCCCACACATTGGGTGAAAAGGTTCATACTGCCTCTCTGTCTGTCTCATATTTTTACTATGTATAGTCCAAGTGTAACTGATGAGACAAAGATGAAAGTTTACACTTTCCGCAGTCTTTACTGTAAGTAACTATTGTTATATTTTCCCTGTATTCAGGTTCTCATTGAAAGAGACTGGGTCTCCTTTGGACACAAATTCTCTCACAGGTGTGAACTGTTATGTTTTGGTCCAGATGAGACAGTATGTTGATTGTTCTAAATGGTACCGTTTCAGGTTTGTCAAACTGCGGGCCTCAAGGCTCTTTTCAAGTATACCAAATAAATCTTAAACCAAATATGAAGTATGCAGAAAATATATCGGACCTACATACCATTTTCATAATCTTTAAGAACTTAAAATCATGTCAATAAAAGCTGGACAATAATCTCTTCTTGATTTTAAATATTGTTTAAGCATGAAAACACAGGAAATATGCTTTAATACAGCAACATTTACTATATGCTATGTGTGACATATGTTCATACCAAGGTTATGGAAAGAATTTAACCCATTTATTAAATAAAAAATGCATTGTTACAAATACTGTAATTCCTTTATTATACAGTGCAGTCAATCTCTTTAAATTACAGTATAGTTAATAAACAGCCAGAGAAGTCTTCAGTTTGTGAAAGGCTTTTCAAGGAGAATCTATTATTATTTGCTTATTAAAGTGCTTCACATATTCATTAGTATTTGATTCACCACTCAAAAGACTCCTTGATTGGTGGCTCACAAACTTAATGGTTTGGGAACCCTTGCACTATTCCAGTTATAGTGTCTTACTCTCCCCAGAGAGCACCAAATAGGCCCTGGTCAAAAGTAGTGGACTATATATAGAATATGGTGCCATTTAGAATCCAGGCTCCGTCAGTAATTCCAGATGTGTTACCTTGCCCCCCAGATACAATCATCTGAATGGAGACCCTAAGGAGGTGTCCCCGGTCATAGACCAGTTTTTGGAGTGTGTGTGGCAGCTATCGGAGCAGTTCCCCTGTGCCTTTGAGTACAATGAGAGGTTCCTCATCACTATACACAACCACGTCTACTCCTGCCAGTATGGTAACTTTATAGGCAATAACCAGAAGGAGAGGACAGAGCTTGGGTAAGACTTAAATAGAAGTTGGTTATTTTGTTATTTGTCATGAATTGTTGAAACTGACTGTGACTTCACACATTATAATGGTTGAAAACACCTGGTCCAAAAAGAAAAGAATGAAATCGTTTTTTCATGTAATTTCAATTTAATTGGTGTACACTTCCATGCTCCTCATATATAGTTTGAATAATAATGATTTGGGGGAGTTAGTATAAGTGGGTGGACAAAATAATAAAATAAATACACTGCAAAAATTATAAACGCAACAATTGTTTTTGCCCCCATTTATCATGAGCTGATCTCAAAGATCTAAGACTATCTCTATGTACACAAAAGGCCTATTTCTCTCAAATATTGTTCACAAATCTGTCTAAATCTGTGTTAGTGAGCACTTCTCCTTTGCCGAGATAATCCACCCAGCTCACAGGTGTGGCATATCAAGATGCTGATCAGACAGCATGAGTATTGCACAGGTGTGCCTTAGGCTGGCCACAATAAAAGGCCACTCAAAAATGTTGTGTGATGGAAATGCAGTTCCATCACACATCACAATGCCACAGATGTTGCAAGTTTTAATGCAGCGTGCAATTTGCATGCTGACTGCAGGACTGTCCAACAGAGCTGTTGCCCGTGAAATGAATGTTCATTTCTCTATCAACAGCCGTCTCCAAAGGTGTTTTAGAGAATTTAGCAGTACATCCAACTGGCCTCACAACCGCAGACCACGATGACGGGAGACGCAACGGAAGGCGTTTCCCGTCATCCTGGTGTTCTTAAAACCTCTCTTGAAATTGTTTAGCTCTTTGTATGGGGTAATTACGATCTGGGAGTACTGAAAAATGATGAGGCAACAGTGTTTGCAATATACAGGGTATCTGGTTCTGTTAAATGGCCTCATATTCCTCGGCTGTTTTTGCGACCGTGACAGTGACAGTTCAGTCTAAAACCTCCAAGTCTGCCCATAATGTATCTTTTTGACATTTTTTTGCAGTGTGTTGCTGTAGATGACTTATACATATATTTTGGTTTTAGCATTAACTGATATGTGTAATGGGTTATTTTAGCTATAGTTGACATTAAATGTTTTTTTATCTGCAATTGACATTTGTAATGTGTTGGTTCTAGCTAATTTACATGAATAATATGTTATTTTAGTTGTACTTTAGTTGTCATTTGTTTTTGTGATGACAGGCTTCAGGAGAAGACCCACTCTCTATGGACCTATTTATGGAAGAACAGAAGTGACTACATGAACCCCCTGTACAGACCTGACCACAGCCAGACTCAGGGTGTTCTGTCACCATACACTGCACCTTACTGTTTCAAGTAGGTTGTGCATATATAAAGGCAAATAATTTTTTTCTGTCAACTGTATTAAAAATGTGTTTATGTAGGTTCTGGAGGGCTCTATACAACCGTTTTGACAGAGGAATACATCCTCGCCAGTCTGTGATGGACTACCTGATGGCCATCAGAGAGGAGACACAGCAGCTGGAAGAGCAGCTTGCCTCCCATGAAATGGTATGACAGGACAAGATGTCTGATGATATAGGCCAGCACCATGGCAGGACAGAAGGTTTGATGATATAGAGGCCAGCAGTACGGCAGGACCGGAAGGCTATTGGTATATAGGCCAGCAATAAGGCAGGACAGGAAGACTGTTGTTATAGAGGCCAGTAGTCAGGCAGGACAAGCATGTTGATGATATAGTCCAGTGGTATATCAGGACAGGACGGCTGATAATATAGTGGCCAGCAGTATGTCAGGACAGCAGGCTGATGATATACAGGCCAACATTAGGGCAGGATGACTTATTTATTGCTCATTTTTATGCTAGTAGTAAAGTAAAGAAAAAGGTTCCCTTTAAAATATTGTCCCTTTAAATAAATATGAAATATTAATATGGATTTGAGATCAGTTCATTATCATTTAGGATTATTTTTTAACTTAGTATTCCCACAAATATGAATACAGTTTGTTTTTGGACTTCAAATGGTTATTCATAGCAATGTTCTGGCCGCCTGTCTCCCATCTGTTTAGACTATAATCGACCCATCTGAATTTGGTTGAACCTAGTTGCTCTTGTTGTCTTGTTGTGATACTCTTTATTAAGTGCATTATTTTAGAACAGCATTATTTTATTTTTGTTGTTTTTTTCAATATATATTGTTTAGTAATTCTACTGTAATTTCCACCAAAGAAAATACTGAATGTAGCAAAGCAGCAGAAGAGGAGTGTCCACTTGAAAACCAACATGTTGGATAGGAGCCCTACCTTGTGGCCCTCTCCTCCTTCAAACAGCGGCGTGGGGTTGGCCAACACCCCAGGGGACTACAGTGGACTGGGGGGCTTCCTCAAATCACCCTGCCAGCAGAAGGAGCCAGAAAACTGCCTCAATATCCTGCCATGGCCACAGGAGCTCCGCCAACCCACCGATCCAGACCTCTCTACCAACGGTGATGATCAGGAGTCAGGCGTAGCAGACCTCAGCTGTCACTCCCCACCAAGTGAGGACAGTGCCAAGGATCCTGACTCTGATGAGACTGCCTACTCTGCTGCCTGATCTAGAGTGACAACACTGTTTTCAGAGGGAAGGGAGATGCACTCCGATGGGCAATTGTGCAATTAAGCAAATAAGGCATAAGGAGTGTGGTGTTTGTCCAATACACCACGAATAAGGGCTGTTAGGCACAACATAGCATGGTGGACCTGGATTCAGCCCTTTGCCATAGTATATTGGCCTTAGACCACAAACCCCTGAGGTGCCGTTACAGTCTCATACAACCCAACCTTTAGCAATTTAGCATTCAGGGTTCAAACCACCCAAATTAATATTATTTATTTTGTTTATTCTCTTCTCACCTTAGAACAGTTAGAATTTAGATAAAACAATTAATTGATGTTGTCAGAGACTTTATAATAAAAAGTATATTAATTATTATGTATGCCTATTATGATATTTATAAATTTGTTTGATTACATAGTATCAAATGCCAAATGTTTCTGTATTTCTGAAAACTCATAATTGTGGAATTGGCATTTTGTAACCAAATCGGGTTAATCTGATGCTGGGCTGGTTGTGCATGCTGTAAATAACGAAGGTACAAACAAACACTGCAAGCTGAAGCATGTGGAGATTCTGGCCTGTGGTTAAAATGGGTCACGGAGTCATGGAGATTGAGATGGAGGAAAGGAGCTTGGTGCATTGCACCTAACAGCCTGTTGTTGTCACCACAGACAGTCAAGAATGATTCTACATTATACATTAAAATGTTATAGTAGGAACCAATTTGAGACAGATTATTCTAACGCTAGAATAAATACAAATCTGCATAGCTCATATCTAACTGTCATAGCACAGGAGCTGTTTCATGGAATAATACAGTATATATTGCTATTGTAAGCATTGCATGATGTTATTTGTTATTTTGAAAGAATATGATTACAAATTTAAACTATATTTATTTTAATTTTATGATTTTAGTAACTGATTTGGCTGTTAAAAGTTCATTTGGAAAGATCAAAATACCACTTAAGGTTTTTAGCTCTAGGAGGGCTTGTGCATAAAATAAAATAAAGTATATTTAATTGAATACTTTTGCCTCACCTCAATTGTGTATTCATGAATGATACATATCTATTTTGTCACATATATTTTCAACCTGCTTGTTAAGAGGGTAATATTTAAATGAGTTTTTTCTTATATACTACTGTCAAGTTGGTATCACAGAGAAGGCTAGAGGCCTCTAGTGGCCAAAAGGCAATTTTTGCATAGAAATTGCATATCCCTAAACAATGCCTTTGGTAACTGTTCAGACACCTTCAGTTTATCCACATTTCATTGTGTAGTATTCTTAAACTATAATTTATTAAAATCTGTTTTTGTGCTATCAATCTACACCGTAATGATGAGGCAAAAGCACTTCTATAACTACCAATTAATTAAAAAGGAAAAACATAAGTATTCAGATTTCCTTTGATGTGACACTCCAAATTGAGCTTAAATGCTTCCTGTGTCCCTTGATTATCCTTGATACAGATTCAGTTGATTCGACCTGATTAAGAAAGGCACACACCTGTCTATATAAAGTTCTTAGACCTCAAAGAATTGTGTTGACACAGATCTCAGGAAGATCATAAAAAAACATTGAAATTGTCCTGCACAGGGACCTCGATCTTTGTGAGGTTTGGAGAAGTCTGGAACAACCAAGAATCTTCATAGGTCTGGCCATCTGGTTAAATAAAAAGGCAGTAACCGGGGAAAAAGGGCCTTGGTCAAGGAGGTGACCAAGATCCAAATGGCCACTCTAACAACTTCAGAGATTTTCTGCCCAAGTACAGCCATCTCTAAAGCACTCCTACAATCAGGCCTTTATGTTAGAGTGGCTTGACAGAAGCCACTCCTGAGTAAAGGGTATGTGACATGCTGCCTGCAAAATTCTGAAAGCATAAGGCAAAAGATTATCTGGTCTGATGTCAGCAAGATCAAAGAATTGGGCCTGAATGCCGAGTGCTACATCTGGTGAAAACAAGGTATCACTTATCACCTGGCTAATACCATCCCAAAGGGGAAGCGTGGTGGTGGGAGCATCATGCTATAAGGACGCTTCTCTGCGGCAGATTGGGAGCCTGGTCAGGATTGAGGGAAACGATGACTAGAGTACACACGACCCCACACTGGGTCAATGAGTCATCTTTCAGCAAGTCAAAGACTCAAGCTATATAGTCGACAAAGAAGTATCAATAATTATTACAATTTGTAATATTTTTTACGTGCGCGTGTGTGCACGCACGTTTCGGGTGGATTCTCCAAAGGCTTGCGTGTCTACGTCAATGACGTCACTATATGCGTGATGATGACGTTGTAATGGAGGTTCAGAGGTGGCAGCTGTGGGTTGATATCGGCATTTGGAATATAAAACTGTTAAACACTTAGTTAAAAGGCCCGACCCTTTCTAAAACAGGTAATTGTAAGTTTATAAACAGTTCACTTTTAATTGCATATACCTTATATACCGAACGGTAAGTCAAGGTTGAAATCAAGAGTTGGTTAGCTAGCTAGCAGTCTTAACGTTCGCTACTTGGTAACGCGTTAACCAGTAGCGGACTAGATAGCCAGCTGACAAACAGATACCGAGCTAGCTAGCAAATTAACTAGGTATACATGGGCTACTGGGGTTGAGCATTATCGAAGGTAATAATGCATATTGTGCCCACTGTAAGGTTTGCAGTATCCTAAAATAGATGAACTAGCTAGCTAACAGAAGTGCTTGCTACTAGTTGCTAACTAAAGTATTGTATAGTAGTAGCTAGTAGTAAGTACTACTGCAGTATCGCGCAACTATAATACAATTGTTGTAGTGGGACCTTGCTTCCGTAAGATCAGACAGAACAGTACAGATGTATAATACTGAAACGTTGGTACAGGTACTATTAACGCAACATGGCATAGATAGATAGCTAGGGGCATATCACACTGACAGTCTGTAGTGTGACTACTGTACTGTTGCCAATTATTTTACTAGCAAATCTTGACATCAAAACATTGCAAAGATAACAAAGTCTACCTAACTGCAATACTGTAGCTAGTTTGTTTATAAGTTAAGGTAGACAGGAGCTAGCGAACGTGGTTAAAGGGTCCAGTGGTCTATCGAATGTAGTTAAATACCTATATCTAGTCAGGCAAAATGTAGATTGATTATTTAAAGGTAATGACTTCTCTAAATCCTTCCCGATTGTTATGTTGAATACTCTGGGAAAAATTCCCTGAGAAGCTTCATATTAAAACGGTGTTTTCAATATACATTCAAATTAAACACAGACTAACCCTTACTTATCAAGCCACAATCTGTTTTTTGTCCCTAGTGGCACACAGTGATTTCGATTGATTCGTAATGGGGACCTGTAAAAATATTTTTTGAAGTGTTGCTTGCTGCTGGATTGCCCTGATTTTACTTTATGGTAGAGACGATGCTAGTGCTTTTGAAACGGGTTCCCTCAAATTGTTTCTTGATGTCGACAGTAGATAAAAGCTTGTTGTCTTTATAATACTACTAACCTAATAATTTGAACAAAGGTGTTTATATTATCTTCCTAGTCAACTTTAGCATCATTTGGTGGTCTCTGAGACTGAGAGTTAACAAACTAAACTACCAAACATCAATAAGAAACAAAAATATAATTTCGGATTCTTTGTTGTATGAATCACAGTATCAAGTAACACTGGTGCCCAGTAATTCATTCATTTATACATTTTAGCTTTTTATATGAAAAAAGCATTTGGGAACTTTCATGCGTTTTATCAGTGAACTTGTCTGAGGTGTCAGTCTGGACAACATTGTTGCTATCCATTTGAAAATGGGAGTGGTTCCTAAATTCTGGGGTGGGTGACGTTATATGGCACGTAATCTTACAAGGTTGTGTAACCTGACGTTGTTTGTTCTTCATCCCCAGGTTTAAAAAAATAAATAAATAACAAGGACCTCAATTCCATGGTTACCTTCTCTAAGGAACGTCTTTTTGTTTGTTTTTGATGCCTTGCATGTAGTGGCACTATGCCCTCGGCTACTGTGGATCATAGCCAAAGAATTTGTGACGTATGGGCTAACAACCTGGATGATGAGCTCAAAAGGATTCGCCAGGTCATTAGAAAATACAACTACATTGCCATGGTGAGTTAGGATCAACAGAGTCATGGTTGACAATTACTGATGCGCTGAACTACTGAACATGGCAAGATTTTTGTTGTGCTGCTCCATTTCTTTGCCTTCTCTATTGCTTTTCATTCTGTTTGTAGGACACAGAGTTTCCAGGTGTAGTTGCGAGACCGATTGGAGAGTTCAGAAGCAATGCTGACTACCAGTACCAGTTACTGAGATGTAATGTAGACTTGCTAAAGATTATCCAGCTGGGCCTTACGTTTATGAATGAACAGGGTGATTACCCGCCAGAAACGTCTACGTGGCAGTTCAATTTTAAGTTTAACCTCACGTAAGCACTCCCCTTTCTATGATGTATATCATTGGTTGACTTATTTTTATGTCTTGCATCAAGACTTGCTTTGCTCGTGATATAGAGGCCTTTCAGCTATATGGCCTGCCTTTTGTCCAGCACCAAAAGACCAGTTGAACTTTAATAGCATTGTTTCTTTAGGGGCATTAGGAGAAAAGGAATAACCTTTTTTATGTTATTGGCCGTTTTAAATATTATGATTGTATAGCTTACATGCATGTTCTTTGAAAAATTATTATTTCTCTATATGATCTCTGTAATAAAGTTTGACCTGCAAAAGAGAGTCCATTTGATGTAGTCTGTCATTGATGTGAGATTGTGTAAGTACTTGACTAGATTAACTAACTAGCTTGTCTGGTCAAGTAGACAGACCGTTTCAGTTGAACCCAAAGGCATTCACACCTGATGTATAAGAAGGCAAGAACAGGCCCATGTTTAGTGTTGATACTGCACACAATCGGGTCTTGCTCATGACTGACTTTATGACCTCCATGGGAATGACGGTTGTCACTGAAGCCGCGCTGCCTGCATATTCTTGTAAAGCAAAAGAAACAATGTCTCTGATACTTGCTTTTCTCCTAGTGCCCCAAATACTTGTTTTATTTTGTCAGGACTAAAATGCATTTATTTAGTACTTTTTCTTAAATTGTATCGCAGGTACTGTTTTCATATTTGTTTATTTGTCATGGTGCTGCACTGAAGACAGAGTGTTTGGAGTAACAATGGCCTTGTGGGAATACTTTGATCTTCACATTGGGAAAATAAGAGAAAATGCTCATCAGCAGTCTTATCAGACCTTCCATTTCAAGGCATTGAAGAAGAGATCTTTAGTCAAACCGCATGTTAAACAGGTTAAACAGCAACCACCACTCATTCAGCTTGTTGAATGCTTAGTCATGCTTAGTGTGCCCCTTGCATTGTTATAGCACTTCCATTTTTTTGCTAAGGATGATTGTCATCTGAAAGCCTTGGGATCACTGTGTCATGCCTTTCCGTCGTCAGGGAGGACATGTACGCCCAGGACTCCATCGAGCTCTTGACCACATCAGGTATCCAGTTCAAGAAGCATGAAGATGAGGGTATTGAGACGTTGTACTTTGCTGAATTGCTCATGACCTCAGGCGTGGTGCTCTGTGAGGGTGTCAAGTGGCTTTCTTTTCACAGGTAGTCTTTTTAAGGACTGTCATTCAGTGTTCTCAAAAGTCGTCCCTCTTGCACTACGTGAATTCAGTTATTAAAAACATGTTCAGTTGTCGTTCACCTAATATGCTTTTTGCTAAATACTTTATTTATTTTTTTGCAGTGGCTATGACTTTGGTTATCTGATCAAGATTCTTTCCAATTCTAACCTGCCCGAAGAGGAAGTGGACTTCTTTGAGGTCCTTCGTCTGTTCTTTCCCATCATATACGATGTCAAGTATCTTATGAAGAGCTGCAAAAACCTCAAGGTACACATTTACAGTTCTTGTTTGATGGACTTGAAATGTATTAGCTTCAATTTATGTAAGCAGCCCAATTCCCTTTTCTTCACTAAGTGGTATTTTGACCAATCAGATCACCAGTATGAGTTACCAATGAGGTGTTTGATTGACAGGGTGGGCTGCAGGAAGTGGCGGATCAGTTGGATTTGGAGAGAATCGGACCTCAGCACCAAGCTGGCTCAGACTCACTACTCACTGGCATGGCTTTCTTCAAGATGAGAGAGGTACGAGAGAAGTTTTCCACATGGTTGTCACAAGACAAGGTTCTGTTTTCACCTGCTCCGCTGGGTGCTTCTCCCTGGGTTCTGTTTTCACCTGCTCCGCTGGGTGCTTCTCCCTGGGTTCTGTTTTCACCTGCTCCGCTGGGTGCTTCTCCCTGGGTTCTGTTTTGTCCTGCTCCGCTGGGTGCTTCTGTCTGGGTTCTGTTTTGTCCTGCTCCGCTGGGTGCTTCTGTCTGGGTTCTGTTTTCACCTGCTCCGCTGGGTGCTTCTGTCTGGGTTCTGTTTTCACCTGCTCCGCTGGGTGCTTCTGTCTGGGTTCTGTTTTCACCTGCTCCGCTGGGTGCTTCTGTCTGGGTTCTGTTTTCACCTGCTCCGCTGGGTGCTTCTGTCTGGGTTCTGTTTTCACCTGGTCCGCTGGGTGCTTCTCCCTGGGTTCTGTTTTCCCCTGCTCCTCTGGGTGTTTCTCCCTGGGTTCTGTTTTGTCCTGCTCCGCTGGGTGCTTCTGTCTGGGTTCTGTTTTGTCCTGCTCTGCTGGGTGCTTCTCCCTGGGTTCTGTTTTCACCTGCTCCTCTGGGTGTTTCTCCCTGGGTTCTGTTTTCACCTGCATTGCGATTTGCCTTCACAGATTATAGTTTCCGGTTGCTGTGTTTGGGAAACATTGTTTGGCACTGGAGGGAAATAAAACATTGTCAGAACCCTTGTTTGGGCGCAACCTTGTCTTTGCATATGTTCTGCCAAGCACAATATTTTTGGAATAGACAATGATGTGCTCTTGCCTGTGTCCTTAAATGGCACCTATTTGAATATGTAGTGCACTTCACTGCAATTCCCTGTCAATGAATGTTGCTGTTGTAGCAATACCCCACAAGATATGTAATGGCGTATATGCTAACTAGGTTCCTTAATCTGATTACTTCCCTTATTTTCTTCCAGATGTTCTTTGAGGATCACATCGATGATGCAAAGTACTGTGGTCACTTGTACGGGCTGGGTTCAGGCTCTGCATACGTCCAAAACGGCACAGGGAATGCCTACGAAGAAGAAGCCAACAAACAGCAGTCATGACATCATCCAGATCAAGGAGCCCAGTGATGATCTCCAATCAGTGCAGCAGTGGAAGTCATGTTACTACAATACCTGGAATAATGGAAGATCAGAAGCATACATGCCATTTAGGAAGTTCTTTTTCATACGCTCTTCTCACTTTAGATGGTTGGTGAATTTGGTGGTTGAATAGGAAAAGAAATTCCCAACTGTCTCCGCCAGCTGGGTGTGTTCAAAATCATGGTTATTTTTTCTATGAACGCAACTTAGAGGGGCTTGTTAGTTCATTTAGATTTCACAATTAAGCGCTTGAGAAGAAAAAAGGGATTTTAGTTTTTCTAAAATGTTCAGTAGAAATGTTGCACTTTAAAGCTCCTAACCAGAACCTTGATTTTATATGAAAAGCTGAAAATATTTCTGGTTTGCTTCTCTTCGTTACTCCTCTAATTTAAAAAGAAATGTCACTTAACATCTATCTTTATTACGCTACAGTTTTTTTCCTTCACCAAACTCAGCCTTAATAGTAGCTGCATTTTTTATATTATTTTAATATTTAATTTATTGTACTGGTTGGTTCTTGTGAGAAAGTTGAATTGTTCACTCTTTCAATACTAATATGCCAGTCAGCTACATGTAGATATGATATTCCCTGACGATAGGAGTATGGTTAATTCGTCACTTCCTGTTTGAGGGAGAAGTTCTTATTGGCACAGGTAAACACAGGTATTTGTTGGGCCTCTCTAATTTTGCACTGATTTTACCCTTCATGACGGGTCAGCACTGATTTTACCAGAACTAAATTAAAACAAGAGCTTACCTGCCTTACTAAAAGTAAAATGAGGTTACCCTGAACTTCTTTATTGAGAGTATAAACTATTTTCCATTTTCCTTTTTAAAATGACTTGAAGGTTTTGTAGTGTTTTAGTGTGAAGAAAAAAGTTCACATCTGTTTACTCACTGAAGAATTAATGCTTCTTAACGTACATCTTAACCAACCTAAGAACCTTGTTTAAGTGGAATTCGTGTTAGTTGTACTGCTGTTTTTTTTTGAATGAAGCACGTTTTTGTGCTGTTTGTCGTTTTTCTTTTCTATTGTATTGCTTTACAATTCATGTATGCAGCTTCAATCAGCTGCATGAAAGATGTTTGAATAAATGCTGTGTTAAATAGTAGCTTGAGCCTCTATAGAGATGACAGTTACAGTATGTATGTGTACATATTAACCTCCACTTGGCCCTCATTTCATCATATGTAAACAATCCGTGTTTAAAAGGAGAATATGCAATATACAAGATTGTTTTTAAAGCTTTTGTAAATAAAGGCTTCAAACTTTTCTAACAACTTGATTTGAGTGAGTTTGAGATCTGACGGTAAGTGCCAAAATGAAGGTAAACTTAAGATTGTGTCTCAGACACCACTAGAATGGTTTCACTGTTCCCCGGCATAGACTCTAGGACCAACTCGAATGATATTCACAAAATGGTGCTTGTGGACGGTGCAGTTCTCCAATATCTTCCATATGTGTTCACGTGGGTTGATGACTGAGACGGCAACAGCTTATAGTGAAACCTGTACGTTAAACTGTCATCGCTAACAATCCCCGCAAAACATGGCCCAACTGCCTGTTCTGAGCCACGGTAGCTAAAATAATGGACAATTGTTTCTGCCCATCAATTTTCTATAGGACCCTAAGCATATGTTAATCACACACCTGTGTCAATACACATCCAATATACTTAATCTCTGTCATTTACTCAGATGTTTTAGACAGATGCCTGTCGGTTTACCAGTAATGTTTGAAATGTTAAACCTTATAGGCTAATCAGTTATATTTAACTGTCAATAATGGTCATATAAACAGACTGGATAGGGCATAATTGTATTTCTCTTCTGATAAGGCATCATAATTGTACAGTACATATTAATTCTTTCTCCATATAATACACTGATGGAATAATACAAAAATATAAATGTACATGGTTTTAGAATATTAGCATTTCAACACAAGCAAACATTTGATCCATTGAACTCAATTAAAACTTGCCAACTGATGCTCAGAATTCAATCAAAACATAACACTCTCACTTATGAAATAAACAGAGCAATTGCTATATTCTTTTGCATCATTTGCGTGTTGGAATGGATTAGAATTGAGAATGCAGCAAACTTTTTGATACCAAGGCTTAGATTAGAAGATCATACGCCAGTGTGTCAGGCCTCTTGAGAGAAACGGGATCTTTGGCTGACAGTATAATAATTAATAGACTACAGGAACACTACATGATAAGCCCACTGACAGATAGAAAAAGAGTACAGGTGCATGATGTGTTTCAGAGGAAATGTTATTCTCACCCGTGGCGCAACCTAGGAATCTTTTCAAATCAAAGAATAACGTAAGTTCAGCCCTTTATCAAATCAGTAAATTCAATTACATTTAGATTTATCATAGAAGAAAACAGAAACCATGGGGAGACAATTATTTCCTCATGTTTTGTTAGCATCCTGAGTGTAAAAGCATGCATCAGTTCATTCAAGGGATATTTTAAAATACATTTCAAAACAGACTGTAATGTGTTCATCAACTCTACATACTTTCATGTTCAGGCCTGGTGCCATAAAAGCTTGACACTGCTGATCCAACACAGAATCCAATTTCAGTATCGTACATACTTCTTTTTCGTGTTTGGTAAAGGAATTCAATTACAGTCAATTACATTCAGATTTTATATGTATAATGTTTCTGTCAATAATCACCAATGCAAGTTAATCATTCAAGTCTAGACATTACACTTATCTAAATTTGGGGACATTGAGGTTCAAGATAAAAGGATACAGCAACATTTCAAGGGTCCTCTTCTAAAATACAATATATGTACACAGCACATACAAAAGCAGCTTCTTTTACTAACTGTTATACAAAGTGGAAAAATGCTCTTTCATTCTATTCTTCTGTGCATTTCAGATACAAACTTTATAAAACACACCAAATGATTGGAATGCAACGTAAATCTCAGATCATTTTTAGCCATCAAGACCAGTTTTCAACCTGCAGTTATTCTCAAAAATCGACTATAATTATGTTCAATTGGAAAGTGTTAATGGTAAGAGAAAAGCAACAATAAACTAAGCCCTTCTAGTCAGTAAATACAGCAGTGTGTTATTCTAAAAACGATGACAGGTCACATCTGCACACTCTCAGGGCACTCCACTGGGTCCACCACTGACCTGTTGAATGAAATAAACATTATGAATAAATAATGCTTAAATACACATTATCAATTCATGTCATATTTTTTAAACTTTTTAAATCTAACAGAGGGTAATGGTATTTTGATATAAACACCCATTGTCAATTTACCTGTGTTTTGCAGGTAAAAGTCTTAATTCTTCTCTGTGGTTATGTTTCATTTTCAATTACCATGGCTGGGTTACTTGTGCCTAAAAGAACAACATGAATATTGTAAAATAAAGTTATTGCAGAATGGCTCTTTGATTTGCCGACACAACAGTCAAACAAGTGGATTTAAAACGAATTTAAAGGTCGTGGTTGAGGCTACAAGCTTTAAATGTGTGGCTCCACCTGCTTCTCCCTTTGACCCAAGGTGCAAAAGCCTGCCCTGGGTCACTCTGGCCCACCTTGTGATCAACCATCTTGTGTTACCTCACCCTGTCTCTCTTTTTTTTCTGCTCCCCCATTCTCTGTCCAGGAGAGGGCCCTGTTCAGCAGTCGACTTTGGGACTCCCTCAGTGGCTTGGCTGGGAACTGGTGGCTCTCTCCAACAACGCTACACAACACAGAAGATACCCTTAGGCCCAGTCTCATGATCAGCAGCTTAAGACTTGGTTTGAACAATGTGGTTCTAATAAACTATTAGCACAAATAGAAGTGGAAAAGTGCAAAGACAAAAAGTAGGCAACTCTATGAAATCTGCATCCAGAAATAACTGTATATGGAAAAGGACAGTATGCCTAAAAAGTGTAGCCAGGACAGTAAATTACTGGAGTAACACTTACGACTTGTTGGGAGGAGGCTGGTGTCCTGGAGAGGTGGGTTGCTCAGGATCTTGATTCACAAGGCAGGTTGGGAAGGAGCAGCCGTCACCCAGACTAAATAACATACAAACACACAGAGAAAACTATTTTGATTAAAAATCTTCCTTCTAATAGCTGGCATAGGTTATAATATTCCTACGTTATGTCACATTTTGTACAGTAAAATTCCCCTAATGGATCACCACTGTTTTTAAGTAAAACATCAGTGGACACTGAAGTTTGTTACTGGGTCAAGGAAGCCAGGAATGTCCAGAGACTTTAACAAATAAAACATTAGAAGTTCTTTCATCAATTCACTATTGTCTGCATATCCACTGGAGAAGAGATTTTCCAATGCAGGAACTGCGGCCCTCTGGCGCAGTATGTGTAGGCATGTTTCTGGCTGATAGATTTGATGGTTATTATTTTATTCAATTTCATAGAATAAAATAATTACTGATATGTTTTGAGTTGAGCTCTGCATTCGTGAGAGCCTGTGATACATATTCCACTTCAGGATTTTAACCAGGCGACACTCCAACCACAGAACAGAACCTTTCCTGAAATATGTTTTTCTCCTCATTAAGACACTTATATGAAGCATCAGAATCTGGGATTCTTATTGTGTTGGAATATCAAATCAGAAATGGAGAGCAGAGACAGCTCTTTGTTCTTTTTCCAACTTGAGGTAGCTCTGTGGTTTAAAATCAATATGTGTACTGAAGTTGTTTAATAGTCTGATGATTGCATTGGCTTACTTGGGCATGCTATAAAGGTAATGAAACCTTTCTATGCAGTATGGACAGATCTGCTTTCTGTTTTTAACTAAATGTTGTTGTTATTCTGCCAGTGGTCTTCGTGCTGTCTCATTCTTATGGTGACATAAGCTATGAATAACAGCTTACAGAGCAAACAACACAATATACATGTCACATTATAAGATGGCTTTTAATTCTGACTGGAAACATAGCGGTCCTGTGTTTTGACTAATGAAACTCTCTCTGGGCTCCCCATCAAACCTTTGTAACTTCCCCTGAAAGCTGCAGCCCCCTGGTGTTATGCCTTCTAAGATGTCCCATTTTACTCTGCACAATTGCACACTTCACTTGTTTCTAGTTGAGGCTTGTAATATCTAAGACCTTGGTGATTGCCTACTGAGCAGCAAAGTAACCTGCCTCTCCCAACCTTCAGGCTATGCACACACTCTACACTCCAACCCTGGAACTCTGTTCTGCCACCTCTGGTGTCATGGCCAGCCCACGCCTACAGTAGTGCAGTTCTTGCTCATGGAAAAAAGAAATACCTGGAGAACACAGGAAGTAGCCAGTATCTCATTTCATCACCAAAAACCTGGCGGAAGTTCTTACTGAGGCCCAGACTGAAGCCGTTCTTATCCGTCCCGTGACGAAATGCCGGAGCACGGACTGCCTCTGAGGAATAATAGAACAGGATGTGATTAGTCTTTTACCAAAACTCAGTTGAGGTTAAATGTTTTACTGCAGATAGAGAATATAAATAATCCAAAGGTTTCATGACTCTAAGCAGTAGAGAGGAATTTCCATACTTGTTTTATGGAAATAAAAGCATCACCCTCACAGATAAGAAACATTTTGAGTATCTTGTCCCACAGACTCCTAGAGAAGCAACCGCAAAAAGAGTTTTTTATTGTCAGAGGTTGGGGAGATATGTGGTTTAAAAGCCTTTCCCACCTGCGGTTTAATGCCATCGACTTTTTCTTCATAAAATAATGTGATTGCTCAAAAGAGTCTGAGAACCATGTAGTCTGAAAATATGCATGTCTACAGGTGCTGTGTGCCTGTTGTGCTGTGTTAACAGGTGCTTCTTCTAGAGGCCAGTCCAACACGGATACCTGACTGGTGTCTGTTTCTAAGCCTATTACTTATCGGAGCTCCTTGTTTCAGCTTTATAACACACTGCTTGATTTATCCACTCACTTAAGATTGAATACATAAAGAGCACCTGTGTGCAGACATAATAAGAAACTGCTTTGTCTGACTGATAATGGGCCTGACAAAGAGCCTTATCAAATCAAACTGACGAGTGATTCAAACTCAGATGTTACTTGATGCGGCGAGAAATAGAACAAAGGCCCAATCCCAGGCTGGTACGTGTGGACTCAGTAAAAACAGCCGGGCCAGACCTGTTCACATTCTATTTAGTCATATTCTAGTGACACAAAACAAACATAAACACTGGCTGCCCTTACCCAGAGTGGATCTGTTTTTGCAGACCAGCCAACAGTGGTAGACGAACAGTGAGGCAAGACTGACAGAGAACATGGAGGCAGCAAAGAACAGGAACATGATGTGGAACTTAGCCTGGGTATCAGGCAGACCGTTCTGGGGAATAGTTCCACACAAACACAATGCATTAGTACATGTGTATGTGCAGTACCATTATATTAGACTGGTACTGTATGTTACATATGACTGGTACTGTACATTGTTACTGTATATTGGATATGACTGGTACTGTACATTGTTACTGTATATTAGATATGACTGGTACTGTACATTGGTACAGTACATTAGATATGACTGGTATTGTACATTGGTACTGTACATTAGATATGACTGGTACTTTGATATGACTGGTACTGTACATTGGTACTGTACATTAGATATGACTGGTACTGTACATTGGTACTCTACATTAGATATGACTGGTACTGTACATTGGTACTGTACATTAGATATGACTGGTACTATACATTAGATATGACTGTACTGTACATTGATTCTGTACATTAGATATTACCTCTAAATAAAACTAAAAAGTTAAGTCACCCAGCAAATTGGGTGCTACTGTTGTACTGTATTTTTTTGGACCGAACAAAGTAACAACAAAACTACTCTAGAGGGAGCTAACCAATCAGTGTTCATTGTTCTCAAATTCAATGCCACTGATTAGGCTGATAGGCTCATACCAAGTATTCTAACAGATGGTCATGTGTTTAATCTCCAACCTTTCAGAGAAATCAGAATACTAAGAACATAACATGAAACAGTGTTCAGTTATAAAACAACTGTCATCAGACTTCATTAAAATGAGTACTCCCCTCCTAATGAAAACAGATTCAACAAAATATTACAGATGCTAAAATATAACTAGCAATCATTCTACAGATTTAGATGCTACTGAATGTCAAATATTCAAAGGTTCACAATCAAAATATTCCACTTACGGTCCAGAATTTAATGAAGTACTGTAGATCTGTAGCAGTGATAAAAAGGCAATATAACAAGGAGTATGCCAGAAACAGCATGAAAAACTTATAGTTGGAGAAGCCCACACAGTTATTGACCCTGTCGCATACAGAAAAATGGAAATGAGTATCACACAATGTGAGAGAAGCCATACAGTTTTACAGGAACATACTGAAGTATGTAAAGATGTAAAGATGTCAGCCCCAACAGAAAACCATACACCGGACACATCAGTTAAGCCCAGCCTTTTGACGACAACATAAAAATGTATCAATTCATCAAACGAGATTTAAAGAATCTTATAAATCATACACTGATTGATAAATGCTTTTTCATTTATCACAAATGGAACCAAAGAGAACTGGGCCCAGTCACAGGACATACCAGGGGCAGTGGTGATCCATCTTTAAAATGCATCTGTAAAACAGAATGCAAGTCTGTAACAGAGGTCCCCTTACAGTGGGTTCTCATTGAGGGTGCAGAGGGCCATGAGCAGAGTCATACTTATCGCAGACTGAGCAGTGGTGGCATCGATCAGGCTTGACCAGCTGACAGCGGTCACAAAAGCGGATAGCTGAGGAGTAGACGAGAGAAAGCATCCATATGGTTAACACTTTATATTAAGTTGCCCTAATTGCTCTGATTCTAACACTGTAGAAACGACATAGCTATTACACAGGTATTGCTCTGAAAACTAAAAACCACACTATCAGAAATATCATACATATTTTAATATTTGTATAATGATACAAAAGTCCTGGTGAGGTGTACCAAGGCACAACCTGTCAGCTAATGGTAGTATTCAGTAAGTCGGTTTGCCTGACTGTGTATTACTGAATTTAAACATTTAAGAACATTGGTTGCAATGGATATTTTGGGGTCACCAGTTCGCAGCATATTTAAATTATTAGATCAAGATGGATTCAAAGCTGGGATTCCAGGTGGAGTTGAAGGTCGTGGCATCAGGCAGCATAAATTACAGTCACATTTTGGAATGAGTTATTAAAATTGTAAATACAAAACATTAGTTACATGGTGGAACAATATTTGTGTATGCGTATTCAAATGAATTTTTTAAAAACCAAAACAACATTATAATGTTTCAAAGATGTTAGACTGATTATCAACCCACAGACCAGAACTGCACTGCACCATCCATCCCAGACATTAATCAGCTTGCACTTTGTTCTGTACCTCCAGACATGGTACGTGTGTAGATGGGCAGATCCTTAGCTATCCTTCTAAGGACCTCCTGCTGAGACTCTCCTCGGTCCTCCCGCTCCAACATCTCTTTGTCTGAGTAGGACAAGTGGAACTACAGTGGAGAGGATAGAGGAACATGACAACGACCATCCAGTGCATCCAGCACACTGTAGGCCGACATGCATCGCTAATGAGACACACTTCTTATTAGAGCACTTAGCAAATAGTATTAGAATGCAAGTCATCTGAATGGTTTGCAGCTTTGAGCGCTGCTGGACTGCAGTACAGGACTGTTAGAAGTCACAAGGCTGCTCCAGCCTGTAGGCCTCAGTCATGTGCTGATTCATTCTGATTCATTCCGATTCCTCCTGATTCCTTCCACCTGAGCAGCTAGATGACTTGGAGCTAGAGCACTGCTGATAGGAGTCACTCAGGCATTTTATGAGTAATGGCTGAGGATGGACTACAACAGTTGCAAATAAAATGTCATTTTTACTGCCACATAGCTACCGACCGAATTACCTAGAAAATACATCTTAAGGTATACGTGAGTTGAATGTTATCTCCCTTTGAATTCAAGCAAGGACGCACTTTGAGTGTTGTCTGAAGTGGACTGAACAGCAAGCAGTGACAACAAGCAGATTGATCAGAAGCAGTTAGACTAGGTTCACACAGGCAGTCCAATTCTGATATTTTGACAGTCAAATCTGTCAAAAGCCAAATTTGTGGAAAAAGAACAGAATTGGTCTGCCTCTGCAAACACAGATTTGTAGTGCTGCTTCAAGCAGATAATAAGGCAATACCAAACATTAGCACTGACAATCATAGTAGCCCAGTCCTGCACCTCACTCTGTACCACATTACTGTGCTGTGTAAGGGAGTGTGGTTGAAACACACACACACAGACACGCATGTACGCACACACGCACACATGCATTCAGAAACACACAAACACACATACACATACTATACCCACAGTATAGTATGTGTATGTAATGTGTACCTCTTTCAGTGGGTTCATGGGCTTGCTGAAGATGGTCTGCCAGTAGGCCCAGGTAAACAAGATGAAGATAACATGATATACCAGCAGGTAAACAACTGGAAATAGAAAGACACATCTCACTGTGCAGCTAAGTCACCTGACTTTGAGAATAAAGCAATATGCAGTCAAATCATCTGATTTCAAAAAAAGACCAACAAAGACGCCCTGTTTTACAATTACTTGTCAATAAAGCTTTGATTTATTTTCCAATACTTTTAACTTTCACCAAAACACATTTTCCCTAAGAATCCCCAAACATTGCAGAGGTTGACATATGATGTCAATATGACAAAGGGCTAGTTTTGGAACCTGACAGACCAGAGATAAGACTCAACCTCAATATTATCCATCAGAGCAACTCTCCTCACTAAAAAGACAGACTACTACTGACAAATCATTTTTGTTCATCTGTATCATATTGTAGAGAAATCAATATGCATCAGGGCACTTACTTTTCTCTCCAACATTGTTGATGGATTCTGAGAAGAGAAGGCAAGAAATGTGAACTCATGTCTGTCTTTGGATATTGTCTTAAAGATAAATGTATAAAAAACATTGTAGCTAATCTCCAAATTGGTATACATGGTTTCAGTATCCTTGGAACCCACATGTTTGATATCAGAAATACTGAATGTGTTATGTTGTGCATAGTCATATAGACATACTGAATAGATGTGGAGTGAAACAGAAATCCTAGATAGATGCATAGTTACAAAGGCATACTGATTATTTACATAGTAACACATGCTGTAGCCCCAATGCCATCTGTAACTCCCCCAGCCTCCAAAAACAGAATTATCATCCTATCCAATCAATAAATGGCTCTACTGGATTTACATTTTGATATAATAAAGCATCAATGTGTGCAAAACAACAGTGGCAGGGTACTTAGTAAAGCCTGTGTGTCAATGCTGACAGTGGCAGCTGCTCCACGTGGACGCCGGCAGAAGCCAGACAAAGCGCCTGACCTCATGCCTGGATCAACAGCACTGTCCTCAGCACTCAGCTCAGCCAACACACCGTCCAGCTCCATACCACAACAACATTGAGACACAGCTTCCTACATGTCACGAATGAGCCCATAGGACCACTTCCCTGAACAGGGTTTTTCTTCCATGTATACAGTTGTGCTCAAACGTTTGCATACACTTGGAGAATTGGTAATATATGCACCATTTGTAAAGCAAACATGAGTGAGCAGGCAAAACACGTCTTTTATTTCTGATGGGATTCACATTCAACTGTAGGTCATAACAGAATGGCAAAACAGACAAAAATAAACTGACCCCGATCAAAAGTCTGCATACCCTTAATTCTCCATACAGTGTATTGCCCTGTGTAGCATCAATGACAGCGTGCAGTCTTTTGTTATAGTTGTCTATGAGGCTCCGAATTCTTGCAGGTGGTATAGCTGCCCATTCGTCTTGGCAAAATGTCTCCAGGTCATGAAAAGTCTTTAGTCGTCTTGCATGAACCGCACATTTGAGATATTTCCAGAGTGGCTTGATGATATTAAGGTCAGGAGACTATGATGGCCACTCCAGAACCTTCGCCTAGGGTCATTGTCATGTTGGAGAGTCCAAGAGCATCCCATGCACAGTTTTGGTGTAGAAGAATACCAATTGTCTGCCAGTATTTTCTGATAACATGCTGCATTCATCATTCCATCAATTCTCACAAGCTTCTCCGTGCCTTTAGCACTCACACACCTCCAAAACATCAGTAAGCAACCACCATGCTTCACAGTGGGATGGCATTCCGTTCACAATAGGCCTTGTTGACCCCTCTTCAAACATAGCGCTTATGGTTGTGACCATTAAGCTCTATTTTGGTCTTGTAACTCGAAATTACAGAGTGGCAGAAGTTGTGAGGCGTGTCAAGGTGTTGTCGGCATATTGTAACTAAGCTTTTTGTGGCATTAGCCACAGTAAAGGCTTCTCTCTGGCAACTCAAAAATGCAGCTCATTTTTGTTCAAGTATCTTCATATTGTGCTCCTTGAAATAACTGTCTTTTTCCGAGTGCAGCCTGTATTTCTCCCGAGGTTACCTGTGGGTTTTTCTTTGTACCCCGAGCAATTTTCTTGGTCAGTTTTGCTCGAATCCTTTCTTAGTACCTTGGCTTAGTATCAAGAGATCTCCAAATGTTCCACTTAAAAAGTGATTTAACAGTATTGACTGGCTTTTGCAAGGCTTTGGATAACTTTTTATATCCTTTTCCATCTTTATTAAGTTCCATTACCTTGATACACAGGTCTTTTGATAGTGATTTTCTGCTCCCCTCTGTATCTAGCCTGCTCAGTGCATCCAAATGAGAGCTAACAAACCCACTGACTATTAATACACAGACAATAATTACAATTTAAAAAGCCACAGGTGTAAGAAATTCACCATTAATTGCCATTGTCATCTGTGTGTGTGTCACCTTGTGTGTCCGTAACAAGGCCAAACAACTTTTGACCAGGGTCATTTGGGTGATTTCTGTTATCATTATGATTTAAAAAGGAGCCAAACAACTATTTCATAATAAATGGTTTCATATGATCACTATCATTAAATCAAAATTCCACAATTTCATAACATTTCTGTAAGGGTATGCAAACCTATGAGCACAACTGTATTTTGTGTTTCACTATATACAGTGAGGGAAAAAAGTATTAGATCCCCTGCTGATTTTGTACGTTTGCCCACTGACAAAGAAATGATCAGTCTATAAACTTAATGGTCAGTTTATTTGAACAGTGAGAGACGGAATAACAACAACAAATCCAGAAAAACGCATGTAAAAAATTTGATAAATTGTATTTCAACCCTCTACAAAACATGACTTAGTACTTGGTGGCAAAACACGTTTCTTGTAGTTGGCCACTAGGTTTGCACACATCTCAGGAGGGATTTTGTCCCACTCCTCTTTGCTGTTCTTCTCCAAGTCGTTAAGGTTTCATGGATGATATTTGGCAACTCGAACCTTCAGCGCCCTCCACAGACTTTCTATGGGATTATGGTATGGAGCCTGGCTAGGCTTCTTCTTGAGCAACTCTTTTGTTGCCTTGGCTGTGTGTTTAGGGTCATTTTTTATGCCCTGGCTGAGAGAAGGAGTTTCTCACCCAAGACTTGACCCAAGATGGTACATGCCTCGGTCCTTCGTCCCTTTTATGCAATGACATTGTCCTGTCCACTTAGCAGAAAAACACGCCCAAAGTATAATGTTTCCACCTCCATGTTTGTCGATGGGGATGGTGTTCTTAGGGTCGTTTGGAGGAGGCAGCATTCCTCCTCCAAACACAGCAAGTTGAGTTGATGCCAAAGAGCTCAAATTTGGTATCATCCGACCACAACACTTTCACCCAGTTCTCCTCTGATTCATTCAGATGTTCATTGGCAAACATCAGACAGGCCTGTACATATGCTTTCTTGAGCAGGGGGACCTTGGGGTGCTGCAGGATTTCAGTCCTTCATGGTGTAGTGTGTTACCCATTGTTCTCTTTGCGACTATGGTCCCGGTTGCCTTGAGAACATTGACATGGTCCTCCCGTGTAGTTCTGGGTTGATTCCTCACCATTTTCATGATCATTGCAAATCCCCGAGATGAGATCTTGCATGGAGCCCCAGATCAAGCGAGATTGACATCCATTTGTGATTAATTGCACCAACTGTTGTCACCTTCTCAACATTCCAGCCTCGTGTAGGTCAACAATATTGTCCCTGACATCCTCGGACAGCTCTTTGGTCTTGGCCATGGTGGAGAGTTTGGAATCTGATTGATTGCTTCTGTGGACAGGTGTCATTTATACTTGTATTAAAATTAGATTATCAGATAATCTCAGTTCCTTACCTGTATAAAAGACACCTGGGAGACAGAAATCTTTCTGACTGAGAGGTGATCAAATACTTATTTCCCTCATTAAAATGCAAATCAATTTATAACATTTTTGAGATGCGTTTTTCTGGATTTTTTTTGTTATTCTGTCTCTCACTGTTCAAATAAACTGACCATTAAAATTATAGACTGATAATTTGTTTGTGAATGGGCAAACATACAAAATCAGCAATGGATCAAATACTTTTTTCCCTCACTGTACATGCTGACAGATATTTTCTTACCCTCTGTTTAAACCAGAACAATAAGACATAACCTGTCATGTGCACAAATTCTTCTACATGTTCTTGGTATTAAATAACAAGTGGAGAAATGAGAACGGGGGGGACATGGTGGTATAAACCACTGCCTCCAGTACACATCTTCTACTGCCACATAGCTTCTAAAATTGAGAAATTAAACAACTGATATGTCAGTGAATAGACATATATTTCAAACAACACGTATGTACAAAACATTCTGTCCCTTTCAGAAGACCCTGCAGAAGTTTTTTAAGATACAGTTTCGGGGTTTAATGGGGGGAAACTGGGTCAAGAAGAGATTGCTTGGGGTGAACTAAGTGAGTCAGACAATGGGATTAGCAGAAGTAGAAGGATCAGCTGACGATACACTCCTACAATTACCTCTGGACCTCATCCCACCATGCTGGCCACAGGCAGCAACAGTTCTACAGTTGGCCAATCTGACAGAAAACCACAATAACATATCATCAACCCTTTCTTGTTTTACAGTAAATATCAAACAATCATCATGAACATGAATGCATCTGTAACTCTGTTGTTCTGGTCATGTGGTCAAACTCCAGAGAACTGGTCAGAGAGATCTTACCTCTGGTGCAGGGTAGGGTACAATTTTGTTTGACTATGTGATGACTACAGGATATGACTTAGCTGGCTGGGAGGGGAACTGTCATGGCTGCAACATTTTTCCTGAAACACTGTAATGCAGCGTTGTTGAATTAAGGCAAAACGCCAAATAAATGGTCGAAACAGGTCATTATTCAACCTTCATAAAATGTTCACTCAACATCAGCTGACAATGCTGTTCTTAAAGCGAAAAGACTACGCTGAAAACAATGTGTCTGCCAAAGAAAATTGCAATTGGTTGGGCAATAGACTGATTATAGTACATAAGGTAAGGGACATTCAGTCCCAGCAACAACAAAAAGACAGTATTTTTCACCCCCACTCTTTCAATACAGAACCATTTGCATGAAATGCTTCTTGGTAAAAGCAGAGTCCATTTGCTGAGGAAATGGCTTCTGCTGTCTGTGGTAACCTGAAATGCTGCCAAGTACAGTGTGGGCTAACCCCGGTTTCTCAAACACAGAGCTATTCACCTCAGGAAAAAAGCTCACTATTCAAGTCAATTTCAATACTTAGTGTTCAAAGGTTTTGCACTACCAATACAAGAACATAATGGATCTTGACAGGGCACTACGCATTTGTCGTACACATCCATTAAATATACACATACTGGCAATGGATAGTAGAGGCCACTAATCTGTCAAACACACCCTTGTGAGGTGATTCTTCATTCTCAGCTAGAGGGCCCTTCTTTTTTATAGTCATCAAAATGTCAAAACGGATGACAACTTGGATGATTTACAGACGCTCCAAGTTGATATAGTATTTTCCCTTTATAGTGATTTGTTTAGCAACAAGAAATAAATCGTCTAATCATTTAGGTATAGATAAACACACAGACATTATTTTTGAAAATTTTAAAACCGAGGACATATATTGACAACCAATATTTGCATGTGTTTTATTTTTTTATTTTTGCAATCTACTGCTGTGACTCAACAGTTTTTTTTATAAAAGCCTCCCAAACATTCATGAACATGCGTCTACAATTACGTTATATCTTCAAATTATTCAAACTGGGGTTGTTAATAATCAAAGCGTTAACAAATTGTTCTGCGTCCATTATCTGACTTGAGCAAATGTCCAAACACATGGTCACATCATTTAAAAAGGTGCAAGGCTGCTACAGCGTCCTGTAAGCATTCCAACCCATACTGTTCCAACAGAATCCTTACCTATGCAGAGCTGAACAACATACGCGTAGTAGGACCAAGCCACTATGAGGTTGATAAAAATGACTGGAATCCAATACAAAACTGTCTGACAGCTTCTTTTGATACTACGAGAGCCTGACGGCGCCATATTCTATTTAGAAAACATTTGTTTGACATCAAGTTTATTGTATATACCACTGCATTTCTACCCATAAATCGCGCCTGATCGACATCCCTGAACGTAGCTCTGCTTTTCTACCGCCTCCCCTCGTTCCTCTTTGCGCTGAAACATTTTAAGCACCACCCCTTTTCGGCTAAGTTACCATGACGTTCGCGGGATGCTGCAAACCCATTTTCATTATTTGGAGTGAGCCTCTGGCCACAGATGCTATGAACATTCGAATGTTGTTGTTGATTTTATTTCAGTGTTATCTTCACGTAGATTTTGCTTCGGTGAAAATAAATAACAGTTCATAAATAATGAAAACGTATGCTTCTGCTAAATACGATGCTTTTGGTACAATTGCCTCGTATTACCAATTGGTTGAGATATTTTTCTGTTTCTTTATATTTCAATATGGCAAACAGGCCTGTAAAAAGAGTAATAGGGATAATATGTGGCAGCTCCACATTACTGAGAACTGTGTGACATAGATGCCACTGTATAGCTTCTCTATTTCACATTATTGAGAACTGTGTGAAATAGATGCCAATGTATAACAGCTCTGTTTCACATCACTGAGGTCTATTTGACATAGATGCCAATGTATAGCTGCTCTGTTTCACATCCCTGAGGTCTGTATGACATAGATGCCAATGTTTAGCTGCTCTGTTTCACATCACTGAGGTCTGTGTGACATAGATGCCAATGTATAGCTGCTCTGTTTCACATCACTGAGGACTGTGACATAGATGACAATGTATTTTCTCTTTGTATCACATTACGGAGGAAGGTGTTACACAGTCAGCTGTTAAATAGCTGACTTCACTTATGTTAAAACCACATTTCTGAGGTCAGGAATTATAAAACTGTGTGTATGTGTGTTTCTAACTTTTTATGGGGAAAATGTTTAGAAATATTTGACAAATGGGGAGTTTTTCCTCTTCCTGTTTTTAAATGGGCATATTCTTTGCCTAAGTGTTTAGGTTTGGGATACATACAGTTGGGATAAGGTTAGATATTAGGGATGGTTAACGTTAATGCAAACCTTTGAAGTTGTTAAGGGTAGGATTAAAGTTAGGGTTAAATTAAGGTTAGGATTAGAAAAAGTCTCATTTACAGACAGTCAACTTTGGTGTCACCATTTACACAAACAGGTAAACAGGTGACTGTGTGTGACTGTGTAAGCGTTTGTGTGTGTGTGTGTGTGTGTGTGTGTGTGTGTGTGTATGTGTGTGTGAGTGTAAATTTCTGAACAAAATCTCACAATGATATTGACATTTTTTAAAATCTTTATTCACCACATCAATGTGATAGCCTTAGTTGTGTAGATGACAACCTTGCTATTCACATGACTTCTAAACATCACTGAACAGAGGTAGACTATGAGGAAATGTGGTATATTCACATCAGGCTACTTGCACCAATGGCTTGTGTTTATCATGCAAAGGGTGTAGGGTAAGTAAACAAATGCATTTGGGTGATTTCATATGTAACAAATTACACTTTATTGGGAGATACTGGCGCTAGCTAACCAAGTATGTATTCAGAAAATGTAACAGAAAACATTAGGTAACTATCACATTAGACCAGACCTACAGTCTTTAAAAAACATTTTGGAAATGCATATACACCATGCTTGACTTTTGAAATGACAGAGTTAGTAGATGTCATGGTGGTACACAGAAGAAAAAGGTTATCCTGGGTAACCAGTTGAGGGAGAAAAACACACACCTTTGAACAAAATGTAATTTCAAGTTACTCCAATGTTTTATCTAGACTTTTTTCTCATAAAGTTGTCATTGTATAGATCCCTGTCAGGAGGCTGAGTATGAAAATAGTATATACAGTAAGTATACATTAAGTCTCTCCATTACATTAGAGGAAAACCTTGATTACTATAAATTATTAATTGAGTTAGCTGCCTCTGTTTACACAATGAATCCCAGGGATAAAAACCGGATTGGGGGTATCTCTGAGAGATATTTCAGAATGAGCTGCAGCAGGAAGCCATGTGAACAGGACACAAGAGGGATGCAGTACTCCCCAGTGTGTACGCTAATCTGTGCAGTGAGCTGTAGACAGCCTTGTAGAAAGTATGTTAGCAATGCACCCACTGTATAGGCAGATTATCAGGCTTGGTGCTGGGAGGGAATCACATTAAACCATACTGCACACAGATATAGCCCGTTGGCCACAGAGCAAACAGGGATCTCCATTTCTGGGACTAATTGAGCTAAACAAACACATGAATACTGTAAATGGTGAATAAATAATGTACACTGACAGATTAATAAACAGAACAACAAATAATGAATTCTCTCTGAGTGAATAAATCTGCGGTAACAGTATATTTGAGTTTACAGTGACACTACTAGATCCTGTGACCAGGAAAGTGTTACACAAGTGCTGGTTTTCAGCATTTCAAAAAAACTGGTAGAAAAATACTATTAGAGTGACTTAAAGGTATATCATCGCTATTACAGCGCTACATAGCACAATGTTCACTTCCATACGTATCAGACTGACAGCTTCACAGCAAGCTTAAGACTTTAGGTACCGGCTTACTATTAGGGTCATCAGATTCACTTTGTTTTGTCACATCGCTATTAACATGAAAACATTTCCAGTAGCATCTAACTAGACTTAGGTGGGTAGAGTGGTATTTTATATAATTTCAGCTTTTTAAACTACTTCAGAGACTGCCATGTGAATACTATGTCCTTCTCTCTTCATCCCATTGATAAAGGAATGAGCTGTGCATGCCATTCGCTTGAGGGATCTTTGGTGCATTCTTGTCTACCACCAGCAGCAGCATACCAAGCAAAATTCTGGGTATATGTACATTTACTTGTACGATTACTAGTGATTCTGATTCATGGACGGGGTAGTCAATCCAGATATGGGGGTAGAGTATATTCATCTGGCGATCTGCAGAAAAAAGGAACTTATTATGCAATACATTAAAGGACAACTATTAGAGAAAAATCAGATCATTTTAATATGTCATAATCCCAAATTAGCCACATGTACACTAGATGGACCCGAGTATTTTCATGTCCGATTGGCTATATACAGTAAACAATAGACGACTGACATGGGAAGTGAAATATTTTGGAACCACTGTGCCATTTTATCTAAATCCCTTTCTCCCACAGACACGTTTAGCCATAATTTCAATTATATTTGAACTGACCAAAGCACTGTAAACATATACAGTCTAAACAAAAACGATTTGGGAAAGGTTACCATGCTAGCTGTTCCTTTAAACGTCCTGTCACTAATGCTAGTTAACATTGGCACACAAAACAAACTCAAATGTATACTGGATGCAGACACCTAAGAAAGTTATTTAAAAGTTAATCTGACTCTAGAAAAATGTATATAAAATGAATCGAGTTTACATTAGAGGGCCACAGCAAATTGCAGTGTAACTGCCAAGAAAGAATTAAAGTAGACTTACAAATAAATACTTTAATTAATGTGAAATATTACATTGAAATACTGTAGCGTTCCATTCAACCCTGTGGAGGACTGCTCCTCCTAAGGAGAACCAATAGATGTGGTAACGAGGTCAATGGAATGCAGACCATGGGGGAGAGTAAAAGGACACCATCATTGATGCCCAGTCAAACATTTCATTGTAAAAGTTAGTGTGAATGGTCTCATCAAATCCATCATGACTTATTTTTAACAAAAAAATGTGGTTAGGTCCAATGCGATTATGCATGGTCGGTCTGTTTATGCCGCATAACTTTAAGTAGTTCCCTTTTCAGCTTCATGAAAAGTGACGGATACATTTTAACTCTTGTGGAATTGACAAATATCCATTTGTGAGATATGATATATATCATTGGCCAATTAATAGCAATATCCTAATGTAAATCATAGTGTCAATCACTCATCTGTGACATTTAACCCTGACTTGAATGGCCAGATTGGGCTACAGAAAACAGAATTTACAATGTATTTATTTAATGGTCTCATCCCAAATAGCAGCCCATTCTCTACATGGTGCACCACAAAGGAAATAGTGAGTGAGTTAGAATGCTACTTAAACTGTAAGCTGTCTATATCATACACATGGAGACAAGATGTTTTGAGCCTTTGGGCCCTGTGTTAAAACACGCCGGTCCAAACAGTAAATTGACCCAGTGCCAGCCTTTTGTTGTTCCATCACGTTCTTTGAGCAGTTTGGTGTGTTTCCTTTGAAACATTCATACAGGTTTAAACCTCTCGTGTATGCAGAGTTAAGCTGGTGTCTGGTAGCAGTTGATCAGGCGTTAATATTACAGTGAAACTTGATGCTGAGGGCTAGCAGAGTTAGAGTGGACCTCAAATACAACTCAAGAGCCGACTTAACATACCACAGCACCAAGGGACTAGCGTATGTATTTATTTCATTAAAAAAGAAGGTCCTTTGAAGATAGGCCTGAAACTGAGACCCTCATGCTGTGTTATGGTGGCATCTATATCTCAGAAGCAATGGAGCATTAACTGTCCTTCTGAACGTTCAGTCCTAGAGTGGCATTGTGGATTAAACGCAGAGACATACCTATCTGCCGGATGAGATCTCTTTCTTCAGACAAGACTTGAAAGAAGTGAATTTCTTTTTATCATCCACTCTAAAAGCCTGATAGAGAGAGGGGAAGAGACAGACAGTAAAACAAAAAAAACAACAACAACAACAAAAAATATATGCATATATATATATATATATATATATATATATATATATATATATATATATATATATATATATATATATATATATATATATATATAAATATATATATATATATAAAACAGTGAAGGAACTTACAATTGTCAGTATTGGCCACTAAGCGGCAGCAAAACTTCAGATATTTTTTTTACACAAATCTAGCGTACAACCAACATGTTATTGACTAAAACAACATGAATCAATATAAAACAAATAATTAACATGAAAATATTTTATTTTTATTCATGATATTGCCTAGCTAGTGTCTCAGTGTATTGGTTGTCCAGGTGGCCTGCACACAGTTCAGTTGCCTTGAGTTGCCACATAAGGAGCGTATCTTCCAGACAGGGAGAAAACAAGTGGGTCTATGTGACCAGACTCCTTCTGTGGAGAACTCAGGAGTGGGCTTCAGGACAGCTGGGTGGCTTTACTCCACCTTAATCCCACAGGGCCTCCTTCTCTCAAGTTCATGGAGGTTGAGGAAGGGAGGGGCTGCAGAACTGGGCAAACCTTAACCTGTCCCCCTCCTAACCCGCCCTTCCTGTACACCTCCTCACCCTCCTTACCCTCCCTCCCTCCCACCCTGTCCACTTCCTTACCCTCCCTCCCTGTCCGGCTCCCTACTCTCCCTCTCTGTCTCCTTCCTTACCCTCCCTCCCTCCATCCCTGTCCCCCTCCCTCCCCTCCCTTCTCTCCCTGTCCCCCTCCCTACCCTCCCTCCATCCCTGTCCCCCTCCCTAACCTCCCTTCTCTCCCTGTCCCCCTCCTTACCGCACGGCGGTGCAGCCTGTCCTTCATGACGCCAATGAACTCCTTGTAGCTGAGCTGTCCGTCGCGGTCCTCGTCAAAGATGTGGAACACCGTGTGGACCAGGTGGTCAGTCAGCTTCAGACCCGTGGCCACGTAGACCGCCCGCGCAAACTCATCTAAAAGGAAATGTTTCCTGATGTTAGGGGCACTAAGGTGGATCTCGTCTACAGTCCAAAATGACCAAACTTTGCTCCAGACCCTCATGGAGTCATCGGGAGTGCACTACATAGTTAACAGGGTACCATTTGGAACACACAGTGTGTCAATAGTGAAACTAGATGGTTTATCCACACCCATGGATTCCAGGAGTCAAACTCCTGAAAGAACTAACCTTGACCAATGGAACGATTGGCAAAGTTGTACATTTGCATGGCTATAGCAAAATCTTCCAGGTTGTTCATGAATTGAAAGAAGGATCTGAACTCATCAAAGGTGATTCCCTACAAGAGAAACAATGGAAAAGTCTAATCATAGTCAAATCAACAGTCAAATTAATAGACATTTCTAATTAGAAAGGCAGAAAAACATTTCTCAACTAAAATAAATACAAACTGAAAAATATTGACTGTAACATTTGGAAAACATTGGAAAAGTAAGAAGAATGCTATCACAGTGGATATACGCGTGTTAGAAATTATACATGAATAATGCCACTCAATGCTAACAACTGGATGTCCCAATCGGACAGCCAGAGGGGTCCAGCCAGATAATGCAACAGCACGACATATAATCTAGTCCACTTAAACCAGAGGAAGCCTTTAGTGTCCCCGGGACCTTGAACACATCACACAGATAACAGATCCAAAGGCAGGAAAATGACTTAGCCAAACACACTGAGTAGACATGACTGGGATTTCCCCCCTGGTTGGGACACGCTGAGCTGTCAGACACAAGGGGGGTTGGAAGCTTTTGGGCAAAAGGTCAGCGCGTTTGCAGACTTTTCTAAAGCAGATACATCTAACACTTACATAAACAAAAATAAAAAGGGGACTGATTCCTAAACATCTCAGGGCTGGCAGATGAGTCAAACAGAGGCCCTATTGAAGTCCACTCAACCATGCCAGTACTACTAGGATCTCATAGAACTCCCTCCGGGGCCCTCCAACATAACCAACAGACTGAGCCCAACAAATGAACTAATGACTCATTTGTGACGCTTTGCTTTTTTAACAAGGCAAGCTCTATAAAATATCTCTTAACCTAATGATAAGACACACTTGATTATCAATGGCGATCTAGCAACAGGGTACTTATCCGAAAGGCTGCTCACCTCTTTATGTGCGGGTCAGTGTGACGAAGGAGACAAACTAAAACTTAAAATGTGAAAGTTTCACTCAGCAACTAATTCCTGGTTGACTTCACGGCAAGTGACAAACCACAGAGAAATGTTCAGAGAACTGTATGGTTAGATAGTATTTCCACATGAATCCTTTCAGCAATGCCACAGGACAGAAATTGTGCAATGAATTCCATTCCATATGGCTGTATTACAGTACTACTTTTGTTTTGAAAACCTGGTTACGAGACACATTATTGACACTCAATTTAATGTAAAATACGTAACACTAAATCATCCTTGTCCAAATCCATATAAATAAAAAAAATCGAGAAAAGAAATCGAGAAAAATGTGTATAATGAGTTTATTTCTAATGTCTAAATTCATTTGACACTTCCAAACCAGAAGTGAAATACGTGCATGGTCACGGTCAATGGAACAAAGGGACATATGGGTATTCAGGTTGAGCCGCCGTGGGGGCAAGGAGGTGAAAATGAGTGGAGGGCAAAGGGCTGAGGGGGTGTTTGGGTGGGCGGGGAAGTCGGTGGGGGAGGGTTAAGTGAAGCTGAGGGGAAGTCTGTGGGAGGTTTAGGTATAGGGGTGGGGGATGGAGGTAGTTTGAGGTGGAACGAGTCCAACGGCTGTAGGGTGTCTGAGTAGGTTAGCATAACGCAACTACTATATTCATAGTCCCAATTACCTTCTCATCTGTAATGCTCTTGCGGACATTGTCCAGGTACCCTGCAATGTCATCTACATTGGTGAAACGCAACAGGATGCGGGCAAAATCCTCCTCACTGATGATAGGCAGACCCTTGGAATAGGACAGGAACTCAATCTCAAGAACCTCCGTCTGCAAGTTGTCCATGAATCTGCGTAGCGGTGGAGAGGAAAACAGAGGTAGAGAGTGAGACAGGTTGCGAGACAGAGAGGTGGAGAGATGGAGAGGTGGAGAGAGAAACAGGGAGGAGGAGAGGTAGACAGCAGGTGCATAGAGGGACAGAAGTAGAGAGGGAAAGAGGTATTAATGATAAGGACTGAGTAAACAGGATTGGGTGGGTGCCTAACTCCAGCTATTAACATCAGTCAGGATGACTATGAGTTATCAGAATGTGTGTAGAAGTGGTTTCGATTGGACCTGATGTTTCTAACCCAGTAAAAGGCAGATCCAGCAAGTCACCTGGTCCATTTACCTGTAAAAATCATCAAAGCCCAACTCGGCCTTTCCCTTTTTTCCAAAGAAATGCACCAACAGTGTTGTGTCAGTCATATTTTCATCCATATTCTGAAAGGAAAAACAAACGTGACTAAGAAATGGACCATTTATGCAGGAGAACTACAGATCTACAAGGACCCAATCATGCAAAAATATGTTTCATACACACACAGATGGACATGCTTGCTGGTACATGCAAGCAAGTGCCACACAAAACTCTTGAACAACACAAATGCAGACATCCAATAACTTTAACACCATATTAAAGGAATTTTCCGTTTTGTAAATGTACAGAAATTCCGTCATCTGAAAATGTTTTATCTCAATAGAGTTCCAGCATGGAAGAGGTGGTGGTACAGAAGTGCTAAGCTAAATCCCCTGGAAACATGCTCCCCACATTAACAGTTCTTACTGGTGCGGGGCATTTCAAACCCAGGAGAGGATACTTCCAGAATGATATAAACCACAAAATAGTTAATCATCAGGAACAAAATGAATACATTTCAGGAATCATGTGGATATAAGAAAAAAAACATGTCACAGATCCAAGGGAAACCCAAAATATTCTACAGGATTAATAGCACACATCTGAAGGGACACATCTGAAAACAAGACTTGGTACCTCCAGGTCAGAAAAGAGAGCTTGGCTTGCCCCCCTCCTTAGAACATCCCAAATGCCCCGGGGCTCTAAGTGCTGAGCCTCTGTTCTAAGGACCTGTGTGGAGGCAGAGTAATGGAGGCAGAGTAATGGAGGCAGATCTGTTAGAAAACCCATCACATCTTGGACACATTAGGATAATAAGGCATTAAGATAAACCATACATAACAAACACGCTGGGCCACGGACGGACAGACAGACACCGTATCTACAACAGCCTACTGATTTGAACTAGCCCTTTGAGTGACAACAGAAAAACAACTCTCTGACATCCAAACACCCGGACAGGCAGCTACAGACAGGGAGACGGACAGACAGGCAGTCAAAGGGCAGTGCTCAGAAGTCCTCACTGCAGGTACGAGAATCACGTATCGGCAAAGCCTGTGTGAGACCGAAAAAGACTCCAGCATCCATAACGCCGTGAGCTCAGCTCTGCAATGGGGCACGCAGCCTTCTGGCGAGGAATTCAGCCAAGACAGCTGCATATGTCCAAGACACACAGGGCTGAATGATGATTCATGCCAGGTTCCCAGTGGAAGTGGATCCTCCCAATACATCATCATTTGATACATGGCTGCCAGCTGAATGCAAGGTTACATTGTACCTGAACTCATCGTCTGAGAGACGAGATCATACAGTGAACAAACAAACGTTTCAGTGATATCTCTCCGTCATTGTTTCATCGCTACCGGCCCAACCTACCATGTCCCAAAGGAGGATGGCAGTTACACCCTATCCATGGGTAGAGGGTTGCCACTCGTATTTAGTCATGGGCATGTGAAACCGTTCAATAGATTTGAAGCATACAAAGATTCTTTCATATGGTGCATCGCAAAGTCTATATAGGAGTATAAAGTCTCGTTTTCCTCAAGTTATTGTTATGGCTGGACTATAGAGATGTCAAAAAACAATGATCGTCACCGGTCTGACAAATACTTAGTCATTAAGGTTATGTAACTGATGACTCCTTCAATTTTGTGGTGTTGTTAATATGATCACGTAGCCTGGCTGTCACTATAAGTGTGTTGAACCAGGACTGTAGAAATACTAATGTTTTGCCATTCAATGTTTTATCTCTAAGAATGTTCTTGGGATTGACAGGGAGAAAGGTTTTCCATCTACTTGAGGGCCAACTTCTGCATTCAGTGACAGGTGAGCAAAACACTGTTGACAAGTGCAGTCATCCCTGTTTGGCCTGGTTCTCAATGCATCCCATGTTTCAACATCGCCTTATTCAAAGACAATACCAACAGCAGCCAATCAGTGAAAGCCATATGCTCTCAAACACATGTTATCAAGTGTCTTGTATTATTTCATAATATTTCTTTATCATATTATTCCCCATCTTCCATGCCTGGTGGGGGAATGAGAGTTAAGACAGCAGATAAAACATGTATCTTCCTTTGCGCTTCATCGCTCTTCACCAGACAGAGATTTATTACATGATCCCACAGCTAATTACAGATCAGCCTTTAATGTACCGCCAATCTATCCCCATCTCAGCCCATGAAAAGAGCCTGATATGCTTGTATTTAGAATACACTGGCTGGGAAAAGCCCAACCGCAGGTTTCAAGACATGCCTATCATGTCAAGTAAAAAAAAATGACTTTTGAACCTTTTGCTGGTAGGACACCTTGAGGGATGCATAAGAAATCAAAACAAAAAGACACACCTTAGGCCAACATCTCTTCAAACAACCATCTGAAAAGCCCAGAATTTACTCCCTGCTCCCTAGCACCTTGTCTCTGTGCGTGGAGACATTCATTCAAGCAGGTCTAGCTCAACCGCTCTGACTGACTGGCACAGCGTTCAGCATGGTCAAGCCCAACACAAAAGGTAATCTGAGCCCGAATACCACTTTTCAAGAAACTGTAAAAATAAAACATGGGGGTCCGGGAGGACTGTCATTGTTCAGGTGAGGGCCTTTTGAAGAGAGACCTCAGGGTCCACAGCTCAGCCGGCCACTCTGACAGACAGCTGGCTGGCACATAAATCATCAGCTCTGCCGGGGCAGTACAGGTCCCCGCCTTCCCTCACCTCTCCTTCCAGCGCCCCTCACCCAGACCAGGCATGTCTTTGACAGACAGAGGATGCAACTCAAACGGCACTCTATTCCCTACGTAGCGCACTAGGCCTACCGGCAAAAGTAGTGCACAGTATAGAGAATAGGGTGTTACTTAGGACAGAGGTGTACCCATTAGGACTGCATTGTCCTGGTTACCTCTGCACATGGCCAAGGCACGGTAATACCACCAATGCATTAAGTACGGAATGGCTTTTGTGGTTTCATGCCCATTAGCACACTTGGATCCACATGTAGCTACAGTAGATTCCTTGAATTTTTCACAAGCGAAGGCCACATGCAATAGGCTAGCCAATAGGAAAACACTGAACAAAATAGTAGAGATAATCTGGGGAAGGGGAAAATACATACTCTCTGTGCACGGGACTCCCGGTTCCCATACAGTTGCAGGCTCTATAAAATGCAGCGTAAATGATGGATGCAGGCATGCAAGAGATAAAACCATGTTAGAGATAGACGAAGGAACCATGTAAGATCAGGCAGGGAATAGAGTCCAGTGTGCTCAGTTCAAAGGTCTCCACAACACAACTAAAGGTCTCCACAAGGACAGTACATAAGAAAAGACATTTCATAGTCTACAATCGGAATTATTTATATTCATTTTATGTGAAACGTTCCCAAAATGTGGCGTACATGAGTGGATTTGGTCCATTGAAACAGACCAGTCCTGTAGTCATATTGATGTGATAAGAGCCAACTCAGACAGTCTGCCCTATCATTAGAATCTCATCCTGGTGTTTACATCTACCTGCATACTGTGGGACTAATCTGCAGAGATGAAAGCCTAAAGCCTTGTCCCCACTTTACCTACCACATCCACCTTCTCTACCAGCTCTATCTACAGATATCCTCTGAGATCCCATGTCTTGCTGAACAACCGAACGTTTTTATAGTATTGTTACAAACTTTAAAAGTATAATGGGTAAATATTGGTCTTACTATAGTACATATACTCATTAGTGGAAAATGCCAAAAGAACTGCCTTTACTTACCAGCTTGTCTGATCTTGGTGCCCCATCCGCACCAACTTTGCGATCCTTTTTCTTACGGAAGATTTCCTCAAGCTTTTTAGACAGAAGATGTTCAGGTGTTATTTAGATATTCCTGACCGAGTACAGGAAGTCGTTATCTAATTAAAACCTTTAGATAACTACACACCACCAAAAACTCCCGTTTGTCCACCATTTCATTTCCATCTGCATCAAACATGTTGAAGGCTATCTTAAAGCCGGCGTGAGGCTCTGAGAATTGACACGGAAAGGAGATGAGAAAGAGATTACATTCATGACAGGATTCAACCATCATTAAAACATAAAAATATATATATATATACATATACTGTATATAATCAACATACTTACTTGTTAAAATACAAAGCAGGAAGAGATACTCTGTGTAGCCGATGATGCCTGAAAAACAACATGCATACAGTATTTTCTTTAACCCAAAGGATAAAACTGCATTCAGAAAGCAGATAATATTATATAAAAGTCCAGCAGCTCATATTAGCTTTTTTCAGATACTGAAAGTCATGCCCTAATACTTCAGATGAAGACAAGATACTGAAACAATACACACTTGTAGAAAACAACTTTAATATTGACAACATGTTAAATGATTCTTCTTATTTCATTACTGGAAATATTTTCTTTACAAAAACAAAGACTTCACAACATGAATGACCCATCTATACACAAACCCAAACAAGAGCGTCCTCTGTTTGGATAACAAGGTGTAAGACATTCTCAACTGATCTGTCACTGATTGTGGGAGCCTGATTTGGGGTGGTGTTGTTCTTTGTGTTCTGCTTTGTTGTGTGACACCGCTGAGACGAGAAGAGTAACTGTCAGGCCCATCTCAGCGGACTCAAGAGGGTTGTCTTGCTGCCTTTGAAAGCATTCCCAAGCTTTTGTTTGCAGCCGAAGATAGTAACTCCATCACAGATAGTTTTAAGTGACTGCTCTGGTGTTATGGGAAAGGGAATCAGGAATGGCTATTCCTCTCGGGAGAAAAGGCCACTTAGGAGGTGGGAAAATCCTATGAATGGACAACTGTCCATTCATAGTGGACAGTGTTCTGGTCCTCTAATCCAGTGTTTTTTAACCCTGGTCCTGGAGGCACACTGTCCTGCATGTTTTAGATCTCTCCCTGCTCTATCACACCTGATTCAAATGATCAGCTCATTATCACGTCCTTGATTAGCTATATCAGGAATGGGAGGGCAGAAAGGGATCTACAACATGCAGGGCTGTGTGCCTCTAGGAGCAGGTTTGAAAAACACTGCTCTAATCTTTACTCCTGCAATATCTGTGCATTGTCTTGTGGATTGAAATGTTGCTTTATATAGAGCACAAAAAGGAGTGCAGATAGTGGACAGCCTTGTTTCGTGCATCAATCTAAGTGTATTTTGTCTATGTACCAATACAAATAGATATGACATGGTTAAGTTGACTCTGTCGAAAAAATATTTAAAAAGATATAATTGATAGGTTGGCTTTAAATCCTTGACTGAGGCAACCAGAGTCTTGGCCAACATTTTTAGAGTTAATAATGCCTTGGCCTTAAGACCAGTGGAAATCAAAGGTCCACCACCATATTTTATTATATGTATGAGGATATTTCATCTGCATTGTTCTATCAACACTAAACCCACCACTTATGTGTTGCCATCTTTAATAAAGGTCAACAAGCATGTCTCTTTTCAGAGGGTAGTTATCTGCATTTCCTAATGGTGATGGATGACAAAATGATTTTGCCCATGTCAAACAGGAAGCTGGGGAGAATGTGCCTTCTGTGTAACACTACAATTCCACTATTGCTGAAGATACACTGTATAATGAGCAATTCCTTCCTAGAACGCCTGAATTCTACATAATGCCTCTATAAAGAAAAATGACAAGTAAAAAAAATAAACAATCTGTGGGGAAGTCCAGTGGAAATAATTGTGCTGGGAAAAGCCATTCCATGGCAAGGATTCTCCTTGGAAAAGTTTAAATAATGTTTCAAATTAATCCTCCATAAAACAAAGGTTGTAGCAAAGGTGAACAACCAGAAATCAGGCTATCACTTAAAATACAAACTTGTACTGGAATGGACCATAATCACCAGTGACATCCACAACAGGGAAGAAGAACAGCAGCAATTGTCCTCAAACTGAGCATCATACATTAACCAGTTACCAACAGAACCCAACTAAATATAAGACCGAGATTATGGAACGAAAATAGACACAAGCAAATAAGAACAACACCCCGGGGTGAAAACAAAGGACACCGGATTAGTTAAGCTAATTAGACGTTCTAATAAACTATGCCTATTAAATTGTACTTAATTAAATACTGACGGACTGTCCACCAAAAACGTCCCAAAGGCCTGGTGCACCTCTCTGTTAAAAACCAGTAGGATTTTGAAAAGGCTAGAGCTTCATGGCTCCAAGCACATATTAACCTTAAACGGTTAAGAGGAAAGAAATCTTTAAGATTCTGGCCATATGTCCCCAATACCACGTGCCTTCACTCAGAGAGAAAAAGCCTCCCACCCAAACCTTTCCATCCACTGAACTCAAGGAGATGTTTTCAGACAATACAAAGAATTCCTCAGAAACCCTTCATATAGAGTGGCAGACCCGGAGATGTAATCCAACGCCATTCTTAGGATTCATAATGTCCATTGTGATCCGGGGGTGGCCAGTGGAACATGCCTCAACATAACTGGGTTCAAACAGCTCCTCTGCTTCTCTAAAGAAGTGCTTTGTTCACAGATCAATCCAGTCTTTTTTTGCACTGCAAAGCTGCCACGTTAAACAGCAGTATTAAAAGCCCCGGATCCCAGCATTGGCACTTAGCTAAAGCAACAGATGAGAGGGAAGGAAAAACATTGAGATCTAGAAGAGTGTTAAAACACAGGAGGCGATGTGAACTTTTACTGAGTAGGAGGAGAAACGGGTCAATAAACCAACGATATTAAAGAACATGGAGATACATTGAGCAGTCATTTATTCAGCTTACAAATGTTTAGAAAATAGAAACGCATGACATTCTCAATAGCTGTTCATTTTATCACATGTACTGTACATGGTATTCAGGCTCATCAGTGTGACTGGCAAATCCTATATAGGGGATATTTTTATTGACCTCATATGTAAGGCTACCTGAGAGGTGACTAAATTATCGGAAAGATTAGATAGCATGTACTCCGTGTACTCTTTTCAGAACTGATCTGATACATGGAAACAGAAATAATTCGGGTAGAATTACCTCGATGTCGTAGGTTCCTGAATAAATTGGACGATCCTTTAAAAACTGGAGGGGTATCAGCCAGCATCTGCTCCAACTCCTTCAACAATGGAAGAAAAACCCAAATCCATTACTGTACATTGATTATTCCCTAAGGGGAGATAAGCAGGGTTAAATTCCGAAAATGTTTTCTCATTTGTCTGTGTAGAGATATTATCCCAAAACCTCCCACCTGTTTAGTGAGAGACTTCCAAATCCTCTTTTCTAAAAACAAAAGGAAAGTACTGTTCAGAATTCATTAACTTAAGAATAATATTCATTGTGAAAAACAAAATAATAACAATTATTCAAACAACATGCTCGAAACAAGCCTACTACTGATAAAATGATGGAGGGGGGGAAGAAAAGTGAAAACAAGTGGTGATGTTTAAGGAAGACAGCTGTGCAGAAATACGAGCTCTATATCTCCAGGAAAACATTCCAATACTCCATAAAAAACCTGGCCAGAAGATAAGGTGCTGGCCTCATAAAAACACCTCTTGGCTAGATTCACATGACGTTATCACAGCGGAGGGATAATAACCGTGACAATGACCGGTTTCTGATGGAGGAAGGAACGGTAATGACCCTTTTCTGTAGGTTTCTCCCACCAAAGTGAGGTGTCTTACAAGTGAATATAAGATGAAGTGACAACTGTCATAGTGTATACTTTATCTCCTGAAAAGTTCCTAGGTCCAGTTAACCCACATCGAACATTTGCTGGACCAACGTAGAAAGGAACACAACTCACCAACATGGTCCAGAACCAGATTTTACTTCACAGCAAAGTTATTTAGCAGACACACTTTTCCAGAGCAAATTATAAGAGTGAACAGGTCATTTTTTTCAAACTTTTTGTACTGGGCCTCCACGATAAATCAAGCCCAGTACCCTGGTACTCTTCCAAAATCACAGCTCACTTAACATTTGAAGTTTAGATTTTTGCAGGCTTGATTGAAATGTTGATGAAGAAACCCTGAGAAAACATTGTGAAGTAATGCTCTGTCCTTACTGAAAAACAGACACATCAACACAGACTATAAACTCTTCCATTAGACATCCATCATTCTCTAACAATGGGAAACAGAGTTATACTGGTGCCTTTCCCAACAGTCAGCATTTTAGCCTCGGTCTATGAATACACTGGGTCAGAGCTCATTTGCAGTTGGTGGTGGACTGGCTGGATGGTGCATTGAAGAGAAAATGTGTTAAATCACTAGAAAAGAGACCATTTGCCTTGGCAGAATTAAATGCAATACTATTTCATTGAAATAGGCCATTCCTGTGAAAAACCTGAGATGCTGTCTTTTTCTTCATGGCAACTGGTTTGAAAGCAGCCACAAGGGCTTGCACTATTTTTGAAAAGAGGGGACTGTAGCGATAACTTTGAACAGCAACACAAATAAAGGTATTTAAATATGAAATACTCTATATGTAACTTCTATAAATATTTGGCATTTTTCAGCAATCTAAAATGGCCTTATATCACAGGCTTTTACAAATATACTTTGTGAGTGCAAAAACTAATTTAGATTTTACAACACAGCATAAAACCATAAAATGTCATTATCCCTATTTCGTAACACATTTGCCATCAGATAATGAGCAGGAAGGGCTGACGCAACATGTGCTATGCACACCAGTGTTCCTTCTCTAGCCCTTGGATACATGCCAGAGAAACCAAGACAAAACACTGCAACAGGTCACAGAATACAGAGGAACATCCCAAACAGCACACTGGAAGTCCCCTACATGGTGAAATAGGTTCCAATACAGTTTCCTGGTCATTGTTGTAACTGGTCATTTACAGGGACATGTACTTCACCAATACTGTTTCCTGACAGGTTATAGCTGGTCATATCCTGGGACATGTGTTTTGGCCTGTCTGTATGCCCCAGTTAGTACTCACTCTTGGGCTCACTCATTGTGACGGACTCAATGAAGTTCAAAGGCGTCATATAGAGCTGTCCTTCATATTCCATTGAGCTGAACAACCGAAATCTGGTCTCATGGGATGACATGTACACATCCTCGTCATCCAGGTCGAATGTCTTGGCCTGAAACAAAACACACAGATACACACACCAACCATCAGACAAGCTGCTACAGTATCAAATAGCACCTGGTTTTTCATGGGTCAGGGGGAAACACTAGGTTGTAGGGTTCGCATTCTAATAACCAATGACAGAGAGAACCCATCCTTTACTTCAAAGAATGGATGGCTGTTTAATCAGACTAGTCCATCAGGTCTGTGCAGTAGATAATCTCCCTGCAAATGTTGAAAAGCCACATTATCAGGAGGCACGCCTGCCCAGAGTGGACCTTGTGGATCTCTCTCTGGTGGCTGAGTGCCAGGCCTACCGGGCCTAGAGCAAACCCCCCAGGGAATGTGGGCCTCCCTCCCCTGACACCCCCTCCATCAAATGTCAGCCCCTTCGCCAAGTCCTAGTGTCCAGTTTCCTGTTCCAGGATTCCTGTGTCTGAAACGCCCAGTCAAGGTTACATTCTGTCGACCACTGTAATTATGTGTCCAATGCTACTGGTTCTATGGAGAGACATATATTTCGGTATTTTATCATTCTAACAGACCCCCCATTCCCACATAATATTATTTCGACCAATAGAATATTTCGTCCACTTCTCATTTAATTCCATTCAATATATAGTTATTAATATGTATTAGTTAGTTGAATAAAAATTGTCATTGCAACACAAATATTTAAAGATCAAAACCAAAACAGAATAGCAGCGAATTTCAGCACCCCATGTAGTGGAAAGCGCCATCGTCATTATGGGACAAATAGTCCTGATTTGAGTCTACATACAACAAACGGCTGTCTTTGTTTCTGTCCGCACAACGCATTCATAGTGATACATATTTTACTGCATTTTTACCATGTGTTTGCTATAATCACATAACGTGAACATTACCGAAAGGAGAACGGTCATTTCTGCTCTGCATACTCTGTGGGTATATTGACGTGTACGTCGCAGTAGCCTATCGCGTGTTATCATTATTATTATTATCTCCGGCGACTATACAGACAGGTAAACACGTCATGATACCGTTAAACAAATACCCCATGCCATAACAAGTATAGGCTACAATACCTTATCTGTCGCAGATACTGCTGGTAATGCGAGAAGTAAACCATTATCAATTTGGGTAGACAGTTTCTTATGGACATTGTAATAATTTGATATACCAGCTCCGATCGCAATACATACTCCAGTTGCAATGCGTTTAAATAGTCTAGTTCTCTCTGGAGTTTGTTTCCAAACCACACATCTCCCTGATGTAGATGAGAAATTAGTCAGTGTGGAAATAAGTCTACGGAAGGCAGCCATGGTTGTATTCATTTGAGTGTCATAGCAGAAGATCTCGGGAGCACTAGTCTATCGCGAGATAATCCTTGGGATGTTTTTACTCAGTTTCACCTGAACGGTTTGCACTTCAGCCACATTTAATACACGTTTCTGTTATCATTTTGCATGATGACTATAGCTATGCCGTATACCGTTTAGCGGAATTGGGGGAATATATAGGCTTCTTCATGTGTTGTTTTATGCATGGACATATTTTGCTTTGGAGTGTTTAGTTATTGTTGCAGTGCGAAGCAGTGCAAACTGACGTAATGAGCGTGTGGATGCGATAAGACTGTCTTTTTCATTGTCATACGTAATTGTGAAAAGTTGCCAAAATGTTGTCGCGTTACCACATACATACACAAACTTACTTTATTTCTTTAGAGCTGTTGTCTGTATTATACACACACACACACACACACACACACACACTCTCTCTCTCTCTCTCTCTCTCTGTCTCTCTCTCTCTCCCTCTCTTTCTCTCTTTCTCTCCCTCTCTCTCTCTTTCTCTCTCTCTCTCTCTCTCTCTCTGGTTGTCTATATACCTAGGAAAGAAAAAATCTCTGCCAAGGCAAGTCTGAACTGACAGCCCCGCCCACTAAAAGTCCTCTTCGTTTGCACCTGCCTCACGTCTTTAGGCACAGTGTGCGCAAGCCTCTAACAGCTATCTTCCTTACCTGCAGAGCAGTGGTCTAGTTTCTCTCATAGAAAGAGGAGTTGGATTATATTCATACACCTATTTTAGTGAACATTTATCTGCTACTTTATTTGGTTTTCACAATTTTCTAACCCATTATCAACCGTTGGGATCAACCAGAATTGAACAACTTTACATTTCCACAATTGATGAAGACATCAAGCGGTAGGGTTCATATTTGGAAACGAATTGGTCGTGTTCATATCGCATGTGCAACGAGAGCTCATTTATACAATATATACATGTCTAGGGAGAAAAGGACTGGTCGTTATTTTTCAATTCAGTAGAGCATGTGCTAAGTAACGGACGTGAATGTTAACATGAAATAGGCAACAGACCTTGGCAGTCGACGCAGGAGCGCTCATTCCAGACCTCCCTGTTGAACTTTACCCGCTCCAACTCTGACGCAACGGGAGGGCTTTGCTATGGCTGCTCTGGGTGAAGTTGGAAGCTTCTTGCATGGCATTGATGGTGTGGGAAACGTCGGTTCCCATTTTCTTCTTACGTCTCTTGGGGAGAGTCCAGCGGTACTACTGGGTCAGGGTGAACATCTTGTACCGGGTGCTGGGGAAAGGTTGTCTCGGAGTCCAACAGCCGATTTAACGCATTTAAAAGGGATTCTCCGTAGAAGGCAGCTATACTGTAGAACTGGATTTCATTTGGAAATACTTCCGGACGGCACTGTGCAAGGGACAAGAAAGGACCACAGTCGATTTGGTAATCAAGTTATTCATGTGTTATGCTAATTACACATATTACACAATTTCGTATGGTTAATTTATTTTCATACATCATATATTTGTAATAATCGTTGAAATTGTAATATTTTGATATTATAATGAGGATTATTTGTTTCGGAAATACATTTGTTTTCTATAGTTACCAGTTGCAATTGTTAGGCCTACAGCAGTTTTATGAAACTTATATGAATTGTTCAATAATAACATTAGAATTAAGTGAAAGTTTGTCTGGCTGTAATGTCTGCCAGGTCACAATTCGTGATGCAAGGCTTTTGTGAAATACACTTTTATTCCTCTACAGGTATTTTAGAATTCATAAGCCTTGCAGTTGGATTGATAAGCATTCGAGGAGTGGACAGTGGTCTCTACCTGGGTATGAATGACAAGGGAGAGCTCTATGGTTCTGTAAGTATTACACTCATTAATTGCCTCTCTCCTGTTTCTGCAGTCCCAACTCAAACAAATGTTTTGGAATAATGTCTCTCATAGTTTTTTCTTGTCCGATATAAATTATATGAAACCAGCAGGTGGCATGAATGAGTTTCCTTGGCTTTTAATTTCTCTGCTAAATATATTCAGTTTTGAACTAGTAATGATCTTATCACCTTTAAACTCATTGTCCATCCTTAACACAAATGCATCCAACTCCTCGTCTCTTTTCGTACTGTCAATGGACTCTGACTCAGAATATAATATCCCTTGTTTTTGCTATCCTATCCAGGAGAAACTGACAGCCGAGTGTGTCTTCAGGGAGCAATTTGAGGAGAACTGGTACAATACGTATTCCTCTAATCTTTACAAGCATGGAGAAAAAGGGACTCGCTATTTTGTTGCGCTAAACAAGGATGGCACTTCTCGGGATGGAACAAAGTCCAGGCGACACCAGAAGTTCACCCATTTTCTACCCCGGCCTGTGGACCCTGACCGGGTACCGGAGCTGTACAAGGAGATTCTGGGCCACAGCTGAAACTGTCCAGAACGCACCATCCCAGATCAGGAATAGCTTCTTATTAAGCTCCAGGCTCTCTTGCTGTGGGAAGCAGCAATGTGCTCGGGCCAGGAAATGTGGCTGGCTGTGTTAGACAGTGGAGCCAAACGGCCAGACACCAGGGTAGGACTAGCCTGCACTGGGGATGAAGGCACTAACCAGGGCCTCCCCTCGGAATGTACAGGCCGGCTCTCAGCGGCCAGGAAGACAGTCTAGAATGTCTGACATTGTCAACCTGCACGCCAAGGCATGAGGAGGCTGTTTGTTTCAGGGGCCAACTGACCCCTGAGAGTAGCTGTCGTGTGGAATAGGAGAGGAACAGGAAGAGGATCAGAGGAAGAGATGCTGATGAGGGAAGGCAGGAGGAATGGTTACACGTTTTGTTTGAGGGCCAATACACTTCATGAAGTGTCTATCTGACTAAGGATATAGTTGGAATTATACCAATAAGACATAGAGATTGAACTGCTTAATTCTATTGTTGGAATATCAAATCCATTAGATCCTATAAAGAACTTTGTTTATTTAGGGTTGATATGATGTGTTGGAAGGGCTGTGTTTATTGTAGAAGGACTTTGAAGGAATTCAACTATTTTATATTCTTTATACATACAAGATAAAGCAGAAATATATTATATTATTACAAAAGTCGTTCTAAAATGTATTATTTATTCATTTCTAGGTACATATATTTATGATATATATTTATTTATTTCAGAATATAATTGTACAGTTTTGTATATTTGTTCAGAATACAAATATACAGCACTGTGTAGACAAACCACTAGATATTATATTCATATAGAGAATAAATTATTTATTTTAATCTGGGGATGTCAGTTTTTCCATATTGCTGTATTTGAAAAAGTTCACTTGTCTTGACATAATGTAGGGAAATACTTTAATTTGCTGAATTTTTCTCAAATAAGCCCTCCGTTGTATGAATCACATTTAAAGTCTGTGGGCAATTCCTTCTCATTAAAGTCAGTAAACTGGATTTGTCTTTTTGATAGACTGTTTGCCAAATGTAATTATTTACTAGAACATGTTAAAAAAGTTGGGTTAATAAGTTTAGATGACACTGTTTATTCATGAGTTTTTAATGAGAAAAAACTAACTTTTAAAACTTCATAATCTCAAAAAAAGTTCACATTTTCAAAAGAGTTAGAAGATTCTTTGGTGGCTATATCTTGGTATTTTGAATTTGGTGAGTTCAAATATATAAACCTATTTATGAGATCAATGTTGTCCTTTTTTATGATTGCCATTACGTTGAGAGACAAGCACTAGGTTCCCATGCATGCAAATAAACTTCAAAGCCACAATGACATGACCAGGCCAAATAAAAAATGACCTTAACTTCAGGTCCTTCCAGTGGCTTGGCAGCTGTATAAAACTGGAGGTCAGCACGATAAGAAGTAAGTAAGCTCTGTTGACAGTTGCAGAATGATAGTCCTAATTAATTGTATTATTGAACAATGAAAGCAAGTCAAGTTGGCCAAGACATTTTTCCGGCGTCCAGACTAAGGGAATGTCTTTGTACCCTTGCCTTTTTATAACACCTTATTTTTTCTTATCCGCTGACAGCTTGAATGTAGCAAAACATGTCAACAAAAATGCTGGATATTTCTTTGTGTGCAATAATTTTACCAAGAGACTGTTTCAAAATGTCATGCAATTTCAGTTATACTGAAATTATATATAGAGTCTTATCTTGAAAGGCAGATAAATTGTTCTCATAATAATTGCATTCTTCCAACCAATTGCAATATTGGGGGAGGAAACACAATAATTCAACACTTTATATATAACATGTGGTTGAACAATCACTGGAAAGACACATTTCTTTGTTCTTTTAAAGAAACATCTTGACATCTTTGTGGAGTTTCCTCAACAGTTGAGAGGATGTCTGTGTTGAAGCATGAACACTATAGGCCTGTGATCTTCACATCTCTGTGATGGCAAGCCAGCTGCTGTCTTGACATGGGGATTCTGCTCTGTTGCCAACTCTGCGTCTTGTGTGATACAATGGGACTTTCCCATCACAACACCTACATAATCTCTGTAGTTATGTGTACATTCCCTGGATATCCACTGCACGAACATAAATTCTGATGTTCACACATTCCATTTAAACAGACATGGTCCGTTTTCTTCAAATTCCTGCAACTGAAATATTGCCCATATAATAAAAAAACTATTCTCAATTGTAAAAAATAACTGCTATCAAATGTATGCTTTATTACAAAAATATGGTCCTCAACTGAGATCATTGCATTAGCCATGAATTTAAGGCAACTTCCGTTACCAAGGAATGATATTCCAAATGGTTTCCATGTAAAATGAACTAGCTAATCTCAGTTTTTCCCTATTTTGGATGGTATTGTTTTGCAGGGGAAACCAAAAGATCCAAAGTCACATTTCAAAGACAGTCACGTAGCCTTCACCTTTCTGGGAATGAAAAGGAGACTTTGTGTAAATGTAAGTGTTCTCCATTGACATTTTGAAGGGTCACGTCTCTAAACAGGTTCCCCCCCAACTTGTGATACCTGATGCCCAGAAGTGCTCTTTGGCACTTGTTGAACTGATGTTTTGGAGTCAGCCTGGCCTTTAGACAGTTGCTTTTGTTCCCCCCGCCGCCTCCAGCAGGTGGTCTGTGGCTCCTTACGGAAAACACTTAAAGCCCTCATCCATGCCCACTCTGGGAGCTCTCTCTCTCTCTCTCTCTCTCTCTCTCTCTAACACACTTAATGGTTGCTTCCTGACTTTCATCACCTCCTCAGCCACGGCCTCAAAGGCTTACAGGAAACCCAATCAGGTGGAGGTGTCTGTGTGAGTGTGTGTGAGTGGGTGTGTGTTGAGTCCACGGGGCAGGTGTGGACGTCAGTGATCTTCCCGTGTCTATCTCAGCACTCAGTCCAGTTAGACAGTGTGTGCAGGTGTTCCCGGTTCTCCTCACCGTCTGATCTCAGGTCTGGTTTTCAGCTGGGGATATGGGAGGTGAGTTAGCTACAGCACCACTGCCTGCTCGTAATATACGTGGCTTTGTTGTCTGCCCCAATTATCAGTGAGCATAATTTCTATCTTTAAAAAGGCTGGCCTCGGGAACACTGCAAGTGTAAATGCCAAGACCTCGGCTCACCTGCTGTTGTAAAGCCCTGGCCACTTCTAACAGGAGCTGTCTGTCTCTGTGCGTGCTTGAAATCCTACAACTATTGATTTTAGGCTCTGTGGTGTTTGTTTATTCAATAGTAAATTGTCATGCTCACCAAATTATGAGTTCCAATGGTGTGTGCATGGATTACATCTGTGTACATGGTATGTCTACCGACATAATAAGAGTGGGATAAAAGTATGCTATTATGCACTTGATATTTTTGTTCATGAATCCCTTAAAGTGGAGGAGTTACTTTGATTATGTCTACTTTATAAACCCGCAGAGATCCTGTTGACCGAGAAGAAAATCCACCCAAAAGACCTGAATGAGAGGAATAGATTTCATCATCTGAAGATGTTAGACTTATGCTCATCCAAGAAGATTTATGTAGCCTAAAAAAGGTAAAGCCATATGTTAATGAATCTGTATGCCATACAGAATAATCATGGATCCATATGCTGCGGAATTACCTTGTTGTAATGCTTACTATATGTATTTCCTGTACTCCTTCAGTATTTTTTTTCAGTATATGCTAATTGGTTGATTGGTATATGAGACCGTATACCACAGGTATGACATCAATTTTTCTTGGTTTGATTAAGTTGGTTATTGGTTTATTAGCTCAATGAGGCATCTCAGGGGTTTGTCCTATATTGCCAATTTAACACAGCTAAGCACAAGGTCCACGTAATTGCCTTGCTGCTTATATACATCATACCTGTCCTTGCTGATTTTCTCGTCTACATTTGACTGCAGTTAGACTCGCATTTTAGTTATTAACACTTCACTTACAGAGCTTTAAGCTCTTAAAAAATATATGCTCTTCTCTTCAGATCTCCATGAAAAAAATCCATCTTGCAAAAACACAAAAGCACTGTTTTCACAACGCCATATTTCGTCTTTCCGTTTCAACATGGCTCACATACATTCGAATTAGAATCACCTATTATTTCTTCACCAATAACATTTAGACTGTTGCTTCCACAGACCAGCGATCCCTGCAAGACTTCCCAGAACGTGATGAGCTGGAAGTCCAAGGAAGGAGATGTGTGTTGCTAGAGCAAACTGCATCCCATACGGATATACAGTACAGCTGAGTTGGGTACTATGTCCCAGACGAGTATCTAGTACTGTTGAGTTGGGTACTTGTTTTCCGTATAGATCCCAACTCAACAATACTCTGGGGTAAGGCACTAATATTTAGCACAACAACGCAGACTGACACCTGGCATGTGCAACAGCTGTTTGACTCAGATGACAGGGTACACTGTAAAACATCCGGTCAATATAATACCACGTCCCTCCATGTCCCAAGGAATGCATTGTGTACCTGGGACTGTTTGCATGATCTATTCTATGAAAAGCAAATGTCTGCCACCCTCCTCTCAAATCTCTACTTTGTCAACGCTCTTTGCTCTCACTCCCGCTTTGGAAGACTCGGCAAACCCCCCCCCACCCAAAAACTCTCCTAGCTGAACCGCCCCCACCCCCTCACACCATCACCACGATCACCTCACATCTGCCGGTCCTTCTGCAGGATTCACGTGCAGCACATCGGCCATCCCCAGCCCATGTGTCCACATTACAAAGACACAAATTAGCTCTTGACATTTGGGCGCTATAATAGCCCCCTGAAAACCATGAGGCATCAATTAGGCTCTCAGCCCCATGACAGGTTGTCCCTACAGGACATATCCACTCTGCCCGACTCCCAGGCTGGAGTATCCTGTCAAGGCACATTCACATACACACACACACACACACACACACATGCATACACACACGCACGCATACACACAAAACACAGCTCAAATCAATCACTTATCTGCAGTGGTCCAGACATTCGCTCCACTCATTGATGATTTGTTAGACATAGCAAAAAACAATCTCAGAAACCAAAATGGAATTTGATTGAATGTTTTGGCATCAGGAATTCTTGCAAATTCAGTTTTAGCTCAGTGGGACATTCTAAAATCGGGGTTCAGGTTCAAGGTTCAAAGTTTATTTATCAAATGGACTGAATAACACAGCATCATTCAGAACAATGAAATACTTGAGATATGGCACACGACATCTACATAGTAAGAATTAAGAAATATTTAAAGCAAACATATAGCAATAAGATACATAATGATGTAAACTAGCAGCAATGTTATAGAGTGTAGAATGGGGGAATAGGAACAATATGGGTAGAAGAATTTAATATTATAAATATAATATGAGTGTTGTATGCCTATGAATGGTACATATGCTTATGAATGGTTTTATGTAAAACCATCAATATTTGGACAAAAAGGAGGGTCTCAAGGGACCGACTGAACAGTGTGGGTACAGATGTTAAAAATGCCCAAATATGTGCACAGATGTTAGAAATGCCTGGGTCAGTTTTTGGTCCCAGTCAGTTCAGGGATCCCTTTGATTATCTGGCTGTGGGGCAGCCTGACAGTTCTCTCTCCCAACGGGATCACAGATCATTAGGGTCAAAACAAAGGTCAATTGGTTTATTTCCATAATTTCCACTTTAAACATTCCTTCTGGATTTTGTTAGTAATTCAATCAGCAGCAATAACACTGGTTAACAACCCAGCATTAGAAATGCTCATTAAAGATGGATGCAGCTCGTTATAAACATGGTGGAGAAGTGCATTGTGGTTTAAGATCCTGAAATAAGACCTGTGTTATGATAATGTAATGATACCATAACATGGTAATGGTTTTGCTAATGCACATGACTTTGAAATGGGAAACATACATGGTGGATAAAATGTGTGTGTGTAAAGTGGGCTATTAGAGCATAGACAGGCCATGCTTACTTTACCTCCTTCTTGAAGTGGACCATTGATGGATGTGAATAAAACACATATCATAGGTTACACATATCACATGTAATATAAATGTTCATTCTAATGAAAGGACTGGTGAAATCCATCTCTGTTTTTCTTATGACATCTTACTGTATGGCCCTAGCAGCAGTATTTGGAGATGAGCCATGCTTACTACCTGCTGGTGAATGTGGAATTGTGCTTTGTTGCTCCCAAATCAGGCGGAAAATTGCTAACCCATTTGTCATTGTGTGCCAAAATGTAGAGGTTCCTTCACGACAAGCTTAAGGAACCACCCCTTCACACCTGCAACGCCACGTAAAAGAACAAAACAAGGGAAAGACCGAAAGAAAAGAGGGCTTAGAGAGGAGGGACTAAAAGACCGTGGAAGGGTAAAACGATAGGCAAGAATAATTTACTGTGTAATCCTGCACATCCATTGGTTATTTCAATTCACTTCACTCACAAATGAGATCTCCTAGATTAGAATACCGCTCATTAATTAAGGAATTGTGTTACCACAGAACAATATCATAGGCACATGAGCTAGAAGGGAATGTGGTATTCAAGAAGTTAAAACAAGAATTAGTGGATTTGACACTGAAAAGATCTGAAGCAAACAAGTTGTAGTGCTTGTCGTATTGGCATGTTCAAACAGTCAGTGATTGACTTGTCAATCTACGTGGGTGGGATTCTTTGTTCAGGGGGTGATTCCATGGCATTTGGCACATATGGTATCAAAGTTAGTGCTTCTGGAGAGGCTTTTCCTATGATTGTTTAATGGATAGCAACAAAGTGCAAGAGTGACTAACACTTGGGTCCAGTGTTGTTAATCAGCTTTTCTGCTCTTCATATATCAAAACATTTTTCTGAAAGCGTAAGATTTATGTTTACAGTTTACTTTTTGTTACTGTTTCTAAATGAACATTTCTTTCTCTTTACCGAACAATGGCAAAACCGTTCAGGCTAAGTGGCATTATGGCATTAACTTCAAGATGGCATTAGCTGAACTCTGCACCAAATGTTATGTTATCAACACTACAGCGACCACGCAGAGCCACAGGCACCCAGTGACACACGGTGGAAACACGGCAGCACAGCTCTATGATTCCTTGTCTGTTCTGCCAGGCTCAGAATGACAATGTAGAGGAGATGGCCCACATCCACCCTTGACTCGCAGAAAGATCCACTGGGGATTTAACAATGACAGGCTAGGACCGACTGAAGGGATTTTGTGCCATGAGGGCTGATGCAGTGGCGATTGTGAGGGAGGCCGTCCAACAGAAGCTGGCAGCTTCCAGGACAGTACAAAAAGAGGAATTTATTTAATAAGTAGTGAATGGTGGATGGTATTACAGAAAAAGGATGGCAGTTGATGATACTACACATACCAGCCAATCAGATGGATATTAAATAGGAAAAGAAAATAACAGGTCATTGCAGACTACAGTAATTTAAGTAATACAGTGGAGGAACTGAAAAGCTAAACTAGCACACCCTACAATGATGACTTGAGAACAAGTAGCACTTACATTTTACAATGCACCCGAAAGGCATAAGTCTAACCACGCCCTCAAAAGGATAACACTGAAGAGGAAAAAGGATGGTCCCAATAAAAGAGGAAAAAGATGGAAAAGGAAAGAGGAAAACCCTCATACCCCTTTGGAAGCACTGGTCAGGCCATTTGACCAATCATGGCCAAGCAACAATGCATAGACTACACTTGGCTAATAATTGATTGGCTGGGTAGTAATTCTGACCTTGCCTAATGTGAGAGGTGAGAGTGGTAATGGGAGTTCACATAGAGACACCTTGGAGCCAGATAACTAGTAAGAAAGTTGTTATGTCTCCTAATGTCCAGAAAGGCAATTAATGTACAGTGGTGGCTTGGCTTGGACTGACTGACATTCTGTGTGCTAGATTATTTTACCAATTTCATCTGCATTTAATATAGCACCACAAACCAGATTGTTTATAACCGCCAGCCTTCACAGATGGATATGGACTATCCTCACCTCTGACCTTAAGTGCCTTATTTCATTTATCAAATCTATTAATCTTTATAGACATTTGGCATTCTGCTTATATTCATCTATCTTGGCTTGACCAATAAATGCCTTTTTATGTATCCATTATACTTTTGGTTTAACCCATATGGCATTTACCCATATGGCTTGTTCTGATCATATTATAAACATGCCATTTTGCTTCATATTTATGGCGACTCATCATAGGTTTCTTTTTTGGTATATTTCTTCCTTGTATTGGCTAATTGGGATGAACTGTTAGCCTCCTTTTCCCATCTATCGGCAAGATCCATTTCCATAGCCTTGTATTTTTCCGTGAAAGATTATCTCACCCTGAAGGGTTGAAAATCTCCTCATGACTGTGTTGATTAAATTGCGCTGCTTTGCGTTGCTTTAATTTTAAACTGTTAGCCAGTAGTTGGGAAAGTGGTGCTCATGAGCCTTAAAGGCTCTTTTTTGTTTGTGTACTATGGCATCTAATGTAAAGTGCTGTTTTTCCTGTATGATTTGGAATTGTAAGGAATAGGCTGGCTGACATGATCATCTCTAGGATGTCGTACTCCTCGTACAACATTTCCAGCATGATTTCAGCAATCTTCGGAATTACCGTTTTCTGCAATACCTCTGGAAATGCTAAGGTGAGGTGTAGCATTGCATTTGGACTTTTGATGTGTATGCCTCTGCAAATCCATCTGTAACATGTGGTTATGTTAAATAGTACCTACCAGTCAAAGCTTTCCCAAGGGACTGTATTATATAATTTTAGGCATCCAAAATTAAATGAAGCTGAACTGTAAAGACAAATTCACTTGCTGGATACGAGTATACTGTGTAAAGATACACAAGAAAAAACAACAACAACTGCTTTAAAAATGTAAGAATCATAATATTTCAGTTAATATATTTTCTATATATGATAGTAATTATTAAAAACGGTATGCCAGAAAACTGTTTCAAATTGAGAGTGATCATTTGTTTCACGAAGTCTATTGCTAAACATTGTCTCTCATTTCTCAAGGAGAATAACTACAATGTTCTATATATAGAGCAGTGGTTCTTAACCTGGGTTCGATCGAACCCCAGGGGTTCGTTGAGTCAGTCTCAGGGGTTCGGCGGAGGTCAAGACACACATGCGACTCATATGAAATATTCATTATTATGTTTTTGTTTTTGTGCGAAAATCATGCTTTGATGGTTTTGTTCTTTAAACACAGTGATGTTGATGCACGGTTAATTCTGTGCACCA